>CM069441.1:65395959-65602221 GCA_035610835.1 Ophiura sarsii | reverse complement strand
TCCAACTGGATAGGTTTTATTGTTTGACACTGATAAGCTTACATTCCGGAATGATTTTGTTTATTTTGAGAATAACTTATTTTTTAAATATCATATTAATCGACCGTTAGGCGATCGGACCTTTGAATAAATTGTTTTGATATATATTAAAATCATAAGTAATTCTTCAATCTCATTTGGCATTGCTTTTTGGGGGGAAAATCAATATTTTGTGATTTTTCGTCTGTGAAGAGTAGAGTAGCACCCCCGGATTTTTTTTATTGTATTGTTTATTATCATCTCTTTCTTTTGTAACCTACCCGGACGTCGTATCTTTTTAGGATTTTGAGTTATTTATGATTTAAAAAGTACACAATTAAATAAAGAGTGGTTCCCCCGGAATATCTAAGGAATATTACCTTAACATGTATTCATAGTCCTTCTCTCCTTTATATTTTGAAACAATCGTGTACCGATAGTTTGTATATTAAGAGAAAACCTACTTTTTGCAAATACCCACTGATATTATTGGGGGGAGTACCCCCCTGTTTTTTCGGACTAGCGGTGCTTCGGACTGACGGGACGTTTTTATTTTTTCTTCGGACTGACGGGCCTTCGGACTAGCGGGCCGTTTTAAAAAATCAAAAAAAATCGGACTGACGGGCCTTCGGACTAGCGGGCCGTTTTATAAAAAAAACCAATTCGGACTAGCGGGCCTTCGGACTGATGGGACTTCGGACTGATGGGCAAACCCCCACACCATGTGTTAGTAGTATTGCTATACCTTATTGCAAATGCACAGTACAAAGGTATAGGGTGTGCACATTAGGAGAATAATTCATCAATCATACTTGTGAATGAAACAGATTAAATACCAACTGGGATATGTGACTGCAAGGTGCTGAATTTCAGGTGCTTTACCATGCTAGGTGTTGTGGCCGAATGGATAAAGCGATTGCCCTGTAAGCAAGAGGTCCTGGGTTCGATTTCCGAGAGAGTTCGTTTTCCATAGAGGTAGAGGTGGCCGAGCGGTCTAGCGCGCTGATCGCCGGTCGGGAGTTTTCTATCAATCGTGGGTTCAAGTCGCCTTGAAACCAGGATTCTTTGTTCACCCCAAAAAGTTCCTATCTAGGTCGGAAATTCTACAATCAAATCTTAATTCAGTGAGGGTTTAGTTATCGGAGTCTCTTTCCGTGGTTTAAGCTGATAATCAGATTTAATTGTAGAATTTCTCCTCTACCCCATTCACTGTGTACAACGTGCAGGTCTATACAGTGAGTGTCAGTTCGCCGTGATTCGGAGATTCACGTTAAGCCGTTGGTCCCGTGTATTCAGACGCTTCATTCTGAACACGTTAAAAGTTACAGACCTTATCGTTAAGAGTAGGGGATCATCCCGGGTCTGTTACCTGTACAAAAATCACAACCTCTACGTTTCAGAGGGCTTCCAGTTTAGCCGGATAGGCTGCTATAGGGAGTTAACAAGCACTAAGCACTAAGCACTAACCATATTGTCTCTTTTCTATTTACAACGGCGAACCTGTTATAAATATTTAAATACCAACTTTTGAAATGAAATCAATTTATAGTTGCATTGACAATAAAACACCTGTAGATAAGCTTCGGGATTTCCCGTGATTTTTTAAGGTGAAAACCGTGGGCAGTTTTTGTGAAAAGCGTGATTTACCGTGATTAATGAGATTCCAAGTAAAAACCGCGAAAAATCGCGAAATTCGCGCGAAATTCCGTGATTTACGAAGCGGTCGAATTTTTAGGCATTTAATAAGCTTAATAAAATATAAAAAGGCAACTAGAAAAAAGCGATAAAATACAACTTTCGTGAAGTTCGAAAAAGCCACTGTAACCACTGACCAATTCCCTAGCTTTCCTTTCTTGCCTTGGTTGGTGGCCCGTCTGTCAAGCTTCCAAAATAATCGATCGCTTCGCTTGAATATTTTATTATCGTCGCCTTTGTTTACATTAGATCGTTACATTTGTTTTCTTTGAAAGGCCCCGATTTTCAATGGGATTTTCCAAACGCACGTGGCCAGGAGAGTAATTGTTAACATACGCATGCGCACCATATTATAATCAAATAAACAATGAATATTCATAAACAATTACGTATTTCATAATCAATAAATATACTGATGATGATGACATTTATAATAAAAGAATTAAAATTGGAATACAATAAAATAATATTAAAACACTTTTAAATAATAAAAAATAAATATTTAAAAAAACACCTTAGTTTGTATAAATACTAAAGAGTGTAAATAAACTTCCGTTTTGCGCAACCTTTTGTACAAATATAGCCCAAAAATACAAATTTAACAAACCGTGAAAGTATTAATATAACTTAATTTTCATGCTAAATGCGTCATAAATTGTTTTACACAGTGTTTAAACTAGTATCAATGCTGTTGTTGTTCAACATTTTGGAAAACATATTCAACAAAACAAGATTTTATTATTTTCTCACACTACCTTGTCCTTGTTTAGATTTTCCCAACGCACGTGGAAAGGATTGTAATTTTTAACATACGCACGCGCATCCCCTGATGTCATCAGTAATTATAACATTTTTATTATTAATTTCTGGTCATTTACAGTTATTATTGTTTTCATATATTGATAACTTTCTATATAATTATTATCTCCGTCCAAGTTTATTGCTTGCTGTGTAACTGTTTGATTTCCCCCATTTTTAATACAACAGTATCCGTTTTAACAAACAAACAAACAATACCATCTCGTGAATATTAAACCCTGATAATTAGGTTAATCTGGTGACGTAATGTTTTTTCCTGACATCGTGAAATTAAACACGCCTTCGAGTCATGTACATGTACATGCCCATTAACAATGTATACGAAGGCGCATTCGTACATGTACTTCATGAATAATGCATGAGGTGCTAATGCTGATGAATATTCAGCGCACGTGGGGAAAAGTCGAATTGACAACAACACGCAGAGCGCAAGCCATTGAAAGCTATTGTATTCAATCTCTTGTAATACAATGCAATGCAATGAATGATGACGATATGATGTTGTTTGATGACAAAACGAAACGAGTGAGTCATGCTCTTCATTTTCTGTGTCTTTAGAAAAGGGTCTTGAATCAATAATCACCCATTGAACGCGCTGGATTAACTTTTTTATCAACTAGCAACCTTTCTGAAGGGGGTGGCGTTTGTAAACAATCTCTTCGTTCTTTTGAATTTGGTTTGAACAAGTCCATGGTTTGAAGTAGGCCTACCTATATTTCTTTAGAAGAAGAAGACGGTCTTTTGTTTATCTCATTCAAATAAATTCGATATTATACAATTGAACTTCAATCAGTCGTGTCAAGTAGGCCTAGACTCGTTGAATGCACTGTACTGTGCGTCGATATCGTCTTGAAAGGAAATATTTCAATAGGAATTCGGAAAATTGATTTTTGCTATTAAATAAAACTGTAAAAATCGGCTTGTCGGACAATTATCGCGGCTGAAATAACAATTCCGCGATTTTACGGTACTGTTTACAAAATCCGCGATTTTGATGATTTTAGCATGAATACCGTGAATTGCGGCAGGAATACCGTGAACACGGGAAACCCCTAAGCTTACCTGTAGAGAGAGAGAGTTGTCAATGTAGCCCAAATGCCGAGCTTTGTGAGCGCAATTACTATCATTTTTGCCAGATGATTTGGAAGTAGGTGCACCTTTCCTACTTTGGAAATTAGTGGCTCTGAAAAGAGCAATTTAAATGGACTGCCCCTTGGAAAGAGCTTTTAAAAAAATAAAATGATGATTTGAATGATTGCCCCTTATAAAGAGCTTTAAAAATAATAATTGGGGATGAGAAATTGGTGGCTCCGCAAGAGTTTTTAAAGTAGATTGCCTGCTTGCCCACTAAAGCATTTTTGGCTCTACATACAATGCAAAACATAAAGTACTACAAACTAAAATTTAAAAAATGGCAACTATTTCAGTTGAAAAACAAGAGACCCAACAATATAATTTAGGGAAAGAATTTGCTCGCAGTACTTTATGTTTATAAAAGCCTATCTCACAATTTAATATAATAGCTTTGTAATGAATTAATTACATTGTTAATGGCCGATTTTAGAGCAATGAATGAAAACTTAACAAAATCAAGGGCAGCCATTGATGGTACTAGTAAAACACCTACAGCCTTTATTATTTCCTTGATATTGTAAGTCAAGTAGCTATACGCTTACAGATTGTCTTAGAGCGACCCACTTTTCTCTGCTATAAAACCATTGAGCATAAGTAAGTATTGAGGTACATTTGTAATGGATAGCATTTTAGTGCATTGAATTTGTTCTGAATATATATATATTATAAGTAATATGTCAATTTAGCATGCTGGCCATCAAAGGAAAATGGAAGGACAGTTTGAGGATAATAGGAAGAAAGGAAAGACGATCATCATAGTCAGGCCCAAAAAAAAAAATTGTTTGATTGTCCATAGGTCACTTTTAAAAGTTGGGTAGGTCGGTCGGGAAAAGTTTTTTTTGTTTTTTTTGTTGTCACTTGCCCTTTTTCAGGTACCAAAAGTAAAATGAGATGTACTTGTTGTGGTAACCAAAACGGGGAACAAAATCTTTAATATTTTGATGAGTATTTTTATTTTCTCAACACTTAAAAAAAAAAATGAAAAAAATGAAAATTTTGATTTTCGACTAATATTTGCAAAAAAATGACTTTTAAAAAAAAAAATTGAAATTTTTAAAAATAAAATAAAAATTTTCAAAAAAAAAAAACAAAAAAAAAAAAAAGTGTTTGAGTCGGAATGATTAAGAGGGTCGGGCGGGCGAGGACAATCAAACAATTTTTTTTTTTGCCTCATGAAGAACAGCGCCAGCGTTCGAATTAGGACTGAATCAAACTTGATTCTTGTAAACTTTTAATGTTAAAAACACAGGAAAGATCAAGCGAGTATCATGATTCTCTGAAACAACCATTGCAAGAATCAAGTTGGATTCTTGCAAAATTCCACCCCTGTAGACCTATTGTGTCCTGAAGATGAAAGTACACCAGGGGTAGCACTGGCTCAAAAATGTGAGGAGTCCCATTTGCATTTTTCAGGACCCTTTAAGGACTGCAAAAACTAAATTTAAGGGGTCCCCCAGAAATATAAGGGGTCCTGAAGTTTGAGCCTTTGAAAATGGTCAACATTTTTTTTAGAGACAAACAGTCGCTAACACAGATACGCACACTAGCGTAAGATCATGTAACTCATATACCTATGTCGTGTCCATGTTAATCAGTAGAAGATACTTATATATAGAATGTTTTGGAAATCGCTTGAAACTTTTGCGGAAGCAATTCGGAAGCGATTTAGTGTGTTTAACAACTTTTAAAAATACAGGATTTGCATTGTATTTATCTTTTACGGACATTAATAAATTTAAAATGTAGGCACAGGATGGAGATTGACAATTTTCAGAATGTCTTAAGGTTTCCACGTCCATACATCGTCAGATTTAAGGGGTCCCTTTATTTTCGATTGGGACCCGTTAGTGAAGTTCAATATGTAAACTTACGCGTCCATTATCGTCCAACAAGAAAATAAGGGGTCCTAGGACGCGAGGACGCGCAAGAACGCGAGCCCTGAAGTACACATAGCAAAAAATAATAGTAGTGGGCCGGACAGAGCTGTATCTTTTTGAATCATAGATTTTGGTTTTGTTTCTTATGTCTTGTGTCATTCTACAATCAACTAGTTGTTTTGTTGTCTAATTATTGGCACAATGACCCACTTAAAAAATAATATTTGTAAAGACCTAACCTTTTTTGTAATACTTTTAACAACTTGAAATGAACCATCGTTGTCTAACAAGAGCACTCTACTGCTATGTTCCTGGTTCGATTCCATTCATATTCATCCCAGTGGTTTTACCATTGATTTAAACCAAAGTGACCCAGGTAATTTCATGACTACTTTAGACAATTGATCATATCTCTGCTTACCGACCATCGATTGTCATGAAACAATTAAGCTTATTCGAAAGCTAAGAAAATTCCCCTCGCACGCCATTAAAACTCGAAACAGAAATTCTATGGGAGATATTTTTAATATTTTTTTCAAAAATGTATAACTTTTTTTGTTACAGACTGTATAAACATGATAAACCCCACAATAGACAGACCAGGGTCCTATTTCATAAAAATTAAGATTAATATTTCAGAGAAGATTTCACTTTAGGTTATTAACTCTCCTAAAAAGAATTTTACAAATTAAATCGCCTTATTAAAAGAAGTATGTTTACAAATTTATGAGTTGATTGTACTGAAATTGTACTTAAAGGCGATGAAAAAACACACCCTGTTTTACGGGCCCGACCGACTCACTATTTGCTATTTTTGGATTTAAAAAAAAAAAAAAAACCCCGATGTTTGCAGATTTTGGTGACATTTTAGGTAAACATTTTTTAAAAATTAAAAAAAAACGCCGGACCGACCGACCCTTCTTGACAGGTCCGTCCGCCTGTAAAACAGGGTGGTTTTTTTCCCCGTCGCTTAAGTATTATTGAATCTTGGGTCATACTTCACAAAGCTCAAGTAAGGAAGAAGTCTGAAATACTCTATTATTTGTCTCTTGGCTTGATATTCTATTCATTGTGTCTTGGCTTGATAATTGTTTACGTAGAACTCCATCTCTTAATTATTAAGAAACGCAAGCCAAAGTGTTTTTCTTCATAATTCTGAAAATTGCATTAAGCTCTATAAATATGTTTCATCAATCAGTAGTTGGCAACAGGCATTTATAGATGGGCAAACTGGCATTCTAGAGAGATAGATGACAAGAATGAATAAGATTTCTTCTGTGCAGTTACTGTAAAGCACTAACATTTCATGGCATTAAAATGTAGCGAATTAGCAAAACACCACCTTTAAGTGGCATTTTAATGACACTAATTTGAATCATCTTACTATAGCTATGTTAACCCAATGTATAAAATCTTAATAAGCGGCATTGTTATTTAGCGAATAGAGGTCCTAGCGAATTAAGCGAACTTAAAGGTAGATGACCCGATCACATTTCCGATTTTCAACTTAAAGTTTTCTATTCTACATGAAAGGTCATCCTTAAAAAAGTCGTGTTCCAAAGTTTGAGTTGCATAGCTCTAATGGTTCTTATTTTAGACGCACAAGATGCTGTGAACTGTACCCATTGAGTAGTACACAAACTATATCGGTGGTTACCACCATTTGCGGTAATTCGACGTTATTTCATCGATTTCTCCGTAATTATACCGATTTAGGCCGTCAAATTTCAGTATGATGATGAGAAAAATACGAGATTTCATATGATATGAAAATCTCTGTATGTTTGAAATAATTCTGTGTTACGAAAATGTGATCGGGTCATCTACCTTTAAAGTGCTAGTGAAATTTGGTTGCTTTACAGTATAATATGTAAAAGTAAATGAAAGGTTTATACAGGAAACACATGGTGTAGAGCTTCAACATGCGATCAGTGGAAGATTTGATGTGTACTTTATCTGAAAGTGATCTATTGTATGTGGATGTCTTAACACTTTATTGTCATCAAGCATTACCTTATTATTAAATCAAAACCATATCATCGGCTGAATGCTAGAGGGTCGTAAGTGCATTTTGACCATTTTGCAGAAGAAGCAATTTTGTGCTAAAATGTCTTTTGTATTTTATTGTTTTTTAACTTAAAAATGTTACTACTCCGATTTCAGACCTATACCATAGCTTAAAATGTGTGTTTTTACCTGTATTTTGATATTGATAGAAAACTCAATTTTACCAAAAACTTACAACCTTCTTGCTTTCAGCCGACAATATAATATAAGGATGGAACACAAACAAAGAATAGCCTATGTTGTACACTATGTACAGTACTTACATGATACACATGGATGTATGCATGACTTTTTTTTCCAGGCAAATTGAATGATGAATTTCCTTTGTTCACCTAAGGTTACTATTCACGTTGACCACTAGAATGGACCATATTTAAAAAATAGATTTATAGTTACATTTGTTGCACTATGATTAAAAGAGGAGACCATAATTACAACGATAACCTAATAAGAGAATGTCTCATCATATATATGTTACATTTATAAATTTAAGATACAGGGTGTATCAGAAAGAACTGTACCGAGGCAATATGATTTATTACGGTATGAAATCGATTGATATTATTCAAACCGTTTTCACATTAGCTTTCATAAGAATTTGAAATTTTGAAAATCGGACATTTCTGATGGAAAATACAGACTTTCTGGTAAAGATGGTAGATTTCAATTTTGGTCGAAATGATCAATTTAAAAAATCTGTTAAATTACTAAACCTACTTGAGATATCCATCAGGGTTTATGTTTGGTCGCCATATCTCAACTTTTCACATCACTTGTTTATTATTTGCATACTTTTGTGGGTGCCATGTTTATTATTTGCATACTTTTGTGGGTGACATTTGGAGATCAATTTTGATTTTTAATCCGCAAATAAACCGGATTTGTTCTGCTTTAGTGGTTTTAACTTTCCTTTCTTTGGCGGGAGTTTGAATATTGCTTTGTGGTGTGGCTACATTGTTTAAAATGTTGGGGGTAGTGGTAGAGAGGATTGATTGAAATTGAAAATACGTTTTTCATTGATGTTCGATTATGTCTTGCCACACGAGAACAAAAAGAGATATCTCAATGAAATGAACATATAAAATAGGAAACATGTTCACCTTTATATTGCAGGTGTTTAAATTTAAAACAATAATCATTTTGTATTTTCTTTGTATTTTAGAAACACGGTACAGTTCTTTCTGATACACCCTGTATGATATGACTTGACTGATGTTCATTTATATCACATTATTACTAGTAATCAGTAATTGGCCACGTTGTTCATACTGTAAAGTGGGCATTTTTTAGCTACACATATTTCCGCACTTTTCATGCTTGAGTCAGCTAACATGAAAATAATAACATGCAAATGTATTTCTTGTGCACATAGGTCGATGTGATGAAGCTACGAATTTAAAACACACAAAACAGTTAAAAACAGACAATGTGTGAACAATTAATTGCATAAAAATGACCACTTTTACAGTAGTGGATTGTAGTAAGCATTTAGCAATCATTCACCTTGCTGTAACCCCAATGACCCTGAGTATAAAAACCAAACCCTAGTGGCTAGATAAGGCAAGCAATTATATCATATGTGGATGAAAATCTTAAGATTTTTGAAACTGACACAGTGGCTTGCTTATAGGACAGAGACTGCCACTCAGGTGACCCAGGTTCTATTCCCGGTGCTGGTGGAGATTTGCCCCTCATTTGCCCCCCATGTTTCGGATTAGCTGCCATTTTATAGACGGAACAGAAGTAATTGCAACATTTTTTTTCTATTTCTCGCCTCTGGTGTTAGCGATGTTTTATTATTTTTCTTCTTCTTCTCTAACAAGACATAAATGCACAAACAAAAACAATAATCACAATAGCAAATACAAATAAAAAATTACCAATGACAAGACCCATTCTCCAAGCTTTTAGGTCCTCAGATTACCAGCCCATTATAATAGAGGATCTATGAATAGAGTCAATCGGTGTGAACACAATGGTGGAAGATTGAACTCCAGATTATGTGTCCATTGGGCTTTGTTCTGACTCATGACCCTCCTCTAGGCTTGGCAAAAATGGGGAATTGGGGAATCTCATTTCCAGGGAAAATATGAGTATTTGGAGGGAAACTTTGCTTTTCCAAATGAAGAAATACATAAGAAGTCTGGGAAATAAGCATTTTCCCCGCACTGCCCTCCTCATTCAACACAACCTGGTGAATGGCCTCTAAATTAGTAACCTTTCCTTGAAATGTTAAGATTAACCTGAACAAAACTACAGGCATATTTAGCAAAGAGATACTTTGAATAGAGTTTTTTTAGTGTTCCCTCTTAATATGGCTCCTAATCCAAAACACAGGATCTATGTATCTATGGTTATACTGTATATGGTTATACTGTATACAGTGAAATCATATGGAGAGAGATCCTGTTACAGCTTAACTCTAGTCCAACCAAGTATATTCTTACAACCAGCGTGCAGTGTGGACATGAGGGAGTCCCTAGAAAATATAATTTAGCCTGGTGAAAATTGCATAAATTATCATGCGAGAGTCAACTATGATGTATCGGTGAATCAATTAAAAGGGATGCCCGTGCCCTACCTTGCAGTCATAAGGTAAATATACACACGGATTGATTTGGTTGGATTATGAGGCATAATTCTGTTATACCCTTCACACCCACATCGGTTAGTATGCGTCGTTCTTAAAAAACATGCACTATGAATACCCCTGTGAAGGGTATAACAGAATTACTCCGATTATGATATTTATGATCACGGCATGGTTGGGTGGTAGGGTATGCTGTAAAACACTTTAATTTCCCACAACTATAGTGAATAAGCCTGACATTTTAATCCTGGCAGAATCTTTATCAAAGATAAATGAGCTGTAAGTCAATATTTTTGTGGCAACTCAAATTTGTATCATCTTCCTATGTATTTAGTTGGTACTGGTAGCAATTTAATTTGGACAATTGGACCTCCTTGCGAAATGAGAAAAATAAAGATGTTTTACAGTATCTAGAAATTGTATATATTGATTTATTACAAATCATTGTTACTTCATCTAAATCATCTAAAAGTATGCACCTGTGTTGTTATTGGACATTGATATAAACGACAAGGTCACTTTAATTCAATCAATTCACTACACTTGGGTCATGAAGAGATTACACATGCCTTAGACCCTGACCATTTTATAACTATCTTCACAAGATAGTAATACTAAATTTGAGTAGATTTATTGGTACAAACTGAACTCGGCTTGGATAGATGGCAAATTAAAATATTTAGGATTAAATGCGATCTTCATATAAAATAGTAAAACCAATTGGAGCAAGGGAGTCACGATGAAAAATATTGCTTTATTTCATGAATATAGATTGATTAATCTTAACATATAAACAATTATTTGAGAGTGTATGTTAATTTGTTGAACATTTCTCAAAATGCACCTTGAATTAATGTCAAACACGAACTGAACATTTTGTATTATGTGGATTTCCCCCCTCAAACGGGGGAGTTTAGATGACAGATATGCTCTAATGACCCACAAACTCGAAATAAAGCAATAAAAAGCAATCTCACATAATATTGTCTGCGTACTGTTTGTAGCAAAGTCTGTTATATTTACCCAGTAGAGATCTGTCAAAAAGAACTAAGCAATTTCCTGTGATGTCCTCAACCCATGCTTACATTATTCAAGGTCCCAGACTTGAGAGTTTGATGCCAATAATGAAGATGTTACTATATACGAGATATAATAATGCATGAACTAACCCATTGTAATTTCCTTGAGGAGGTAGTGTATGTATCGAAACCCATGGGAACAGGACTGGACATTTTCCTCTCGACCCATGTCATATTTGTATACTATCTTCATTAGATAGCAAAACCAATTTGAGTAGAATCACTTTCATAAAATCAACATGGCTTGGGATGATATGAGCCAATGCCTTTGCTGAAGTCCACATCTCATTTTGTCCTCCCGAGGATTGCATTCTTGGGACTAAACCGTGTATGCAGTATGCATAATGAAAGGAGATATAGCATCTTGAAGGTTGAGTCGGTATGCTTGAAAATTAAATTTTTGGTGTTACAATTTTGGAATTTGCAAAACAAATCTGTGAATAGTTTGAAGCTAAAATGTCAATTTTAATGTATTCTAATAGTGAATTTCCTTTGGAGTCATTCTGCATTTTGTTTTCTACAAACTTTTCCGTGGACCATTCTAAATTTGGTCCGTTTATTATAGTTAGTTCTTTCAGACTTGCACTGTTTGTGTATAACAATGATAAATAACTATAGCAGTGATAGTCTGCAATGCACTGAAGGAGATTAGTCAAATATATTTGGTAGACATGCTGTCCTCTGAATGTCAGCATGCATATGTTTGGAACCCAAGGGGGCTATATATAAAGCGTAATGTGCTAAACGGTGCACTGGATGACGCCTTGGAGATGTAGCAAAGATATATGACTTTATTTGATGGTAATCACATAGATAGATGATGCCTGCTTATGAAACACCAGTAAAGATACTAATGTATGGACCCAAGCTGACTATTAAGACATACTATTTCAAACTCAAATGACACAATCAAAACGTTTTAAAGACTTGGCATGTTTGTTTTACATTTCAAAATGTAGAAGATGATAGTGCAATGGCATGTTACTACACCTGGCATAATTTGTGATAAGACCGCAGGCTGTGATAACATAATGATCATGACTATCTACTGGAGATAGCATCAGTTGTAAATTGTTTCGATGACAACCAATACAGTTGTGTTTTCAAGGTCTATTCAATAAAGAGTCACTATACCTGTAAGAGGATGGATGGATGAGTCATCTGGACTAATAATGGATTTTTTCAAATGCCAGGCACTTGGTTCTTTTTGCGCGCTAAATCTTTTGTTACAGTTTTATAATAATTTATTTTGACAACCCCATCACACCCCCTTGCCTGATAAAAATATTGGCAATGTAGGCTTGGCTGATCAGTTTGTCTGTCAAATATAATTGAGATTAATGAATTAGTAGAAAAAATGCCTTGAAGCTGCAATGCTTGCCTCCTACCATCTTCTTTTGATTGGAAAATCAATACTTTGCATCACTTGTGCAATAAATTAATTGGCATCTCTATATAAGACTTAAGGCAGTCCACTGTTTCATACTAATTATGTGTAGACATAGTTTACACACAGTCAATAAGCTAGAGGCATGTGATTTGTGATCAATACTGCTTTATGGTTCTTTCAGGACAATGCTGCGGGATACGTTGAGATTTACATTTGTTGCCATGACAACAAATGATTCTCACGAGCACTCTGTTGTTTGATGTGACCAGGAGTATAATAACAACATGTTTAGTTACCATGGTGATTTCATGGTATTGATAATCGAGATTTATTTGTTCGGTTAATTAAGATGCTGTGAAAATTGAATGTCTGACTTAACTGGACACAACAATGTAATGAGACGAACTGGACTAGATTGCTTCGTCATCCAATTTCATAATGTTACCCAGAGTACAGGACATTTATGCTGATTTTGCATTGTTAATTGTGCTAATTCCTGTTTTTATAAATCACAAAATGTCAACATTTGTCTTAAATGCTATAAACCCACCCACTGTTATAATCAAAACTTGCCATTAGGAGTCATGTATTAATTTCACCTAACACTTTCATATGAATGAAGGATATTGTATGTACAGGATGAGGCAGGTATCCTTCAATATCACATCCAAATCAGTCATAGACATAGGCATACACATAGAAAAGCGAATTCATAAAATGTACTGTTAATCAAAACACGTAACTTGTAACTTTAAATTTATAAAAAGTTGCTGCCCCAATCTTTCCAACAGACAATTTGACCAAACTTGTGCATGTATTGGTTCTTGCATTTCAATGATTGCACATTTATTTGATAATTCATTCATGGATGTTGTTTGATAGAAACACATGTTAGTTGTTGAATCTATGTTAGGTGTAAATATAATTTTGCTATATTGTTGGTAAGATGTGTTTCATACTCAAAGATGGCAGGTTCAAAATAGCTCTTAAAATGCATCTTAGCTTGAGCTTTATGAAATGCACCCCAGGATTGTTAAAAAAAGAATTCAATAACTAAAAAAAATGTCTTAACTTAAAAGCTTTGTGAAATATATGCTCCAGGATGGTTAATAATAGAATTTAATAAATAAAAAGTCAGGGATCAACAGATAATAAGAATACCTACCCATTGAGAAATTGATCACGTTTTAAATATGACCTTGAACTATTCAATGAAAAGGGATGATAACCTCTTTACCATCTTTGATTGAAAATGGTATTTCATATATAGCCGGGGAAAGGCAAATATTCATTATTGAAATCTTTTCTTAATTGATACATTTGTATGGTTGCTGCAGGTTATGAATGTGTAATTCTTCGCTATAAATATACACTTCATTGTTGGAGTATAATTTATATACGTACACTTTCCCCATTAACACGCATAGCTCCTTATTTTGCTATGTCTCATTACCCATTCCATTGCAGGGCACATTTATTCTCAACTAGCTGCTGAGTTGGATTAGGTTATCTTGTGCGTTTTCAGGCATAAATCACTACCAAATGACGGTGAACACTTTAATATCCTCTCAAATATTATCAATCAAAAGGCGATATGCATGCTTTAGAGGAGATTTTGAGATAGCTAGCAAGCTTTAGATGACTCGGGGGAGGATATGGGGAAAAACAATGAATTGTAAATTGTCTGCATTTAGCATTTTGGTTAACTGTGATTTGTATAGGAAAAGCGCCGACTGTCCATGCATTAATGCAAGACAGACACATAATTGTTACTTAACCAATCATTTGACACGAAGAACAGGCTTATCTTGTGAAAACAATGAATGGGAATTACTCTATCATTCTGCCTGGGAGCTACTGGATGTGTCATACATCACTATGATATTGCATACGTAATGTATGTCCATACTACAACTTGCCCCTACTCATACTCATTTCAAGTCATTACACACACACATGAACATTTAGCACCTCGGAGTATCTATAATGTGCAGTGGCAAAAGACTGCGCAGCTGGTTTTGAAGCCTAATAAAATAATGTTTTGATTTGTTACATTACAAATCAGTATTAGGCATAACCTTCCTGTCTTGATTTGTTTTAGGATACTGTGTACCGTATTATCCCTATTAAGCGCCCAGGGCGGTTAGCAAAGTCATTTTGGGTGGGCTCTTATTATGTTGCCTTTTTTAAAACTCATTTATCGTGGAGACTTTTGAATTCGGCAAGGTTGCGAAGGCATTTTGTTCGGTAAACATACCAATAATATTTTAGCTCATAGAAAGAAAAGAAAAAGTATGATTTTTCAATCACATTCCATGAATAGTTGTGAAAGAGAAATTGCTAACGATTTGTTACAGATTTGTTCAAAAACTGCGTAAGAAAAAAAAAAACTTAGCCGAAAATGCCATAAATATTTATCTGGTTTTCATGTGGGCAGCCATCTTTGCTTTTCATTTGTGGCTAAAATACAACACTACGCATATTCGTACACATTCCGCACTACGCATGTTCAAAACCACTCACCAGTCGCTGTACAGGCAGTGGTATCAGCGCTACTGTACGCGTGGCAGTAAATGTCTAGTGGGATCGGGGAGAGCGGGCGGCGGCGACGGCGATCGAACCAGGCTTACTGGTACTGCTTTACTGAAGGACGCCGTGTCGAAAAATGTTGTTGTACAGTGCTACGGTAATTGAAAAGGTCGGCGCTTATAAGGGATTGTTTGTTGGTAGTCATTGAGAAACACAGGGGTGGGCACTTATAAGGGCCTGGCCGCTTAATAGGGATAATACGGTACTTAAGGTCCCATGACTATCATATCCATGATGCACTTTATATTCTGTTCAAAATATTGCTTGGGCGAAACTGTCCTTTAAAAAGCCAATATTATCCTGTAAACGTGGACACTTTCGCACTGCATTATTTTCGCAATTTTCGCGCTCCGAGCAGCTACCACAAAAATAAAAACAAGCGAATATATTTATTTATTTTGTGTATAAGTAATGAGCTTTCAAATCGCGTATTTAAAAACAAGCGAAATGGCTGAAAATCAGCAAAGCATGAAAATGTAACCGCGAGAAAATTACCACTTTTACAATAAATTATTGTGCATTAATCCAATTGATTATATGAACAATGGTATCCATGGTAAAAAGGGTTGCTGTAACTATAGCAGCAAATAGCTCGTGAATTGAATATGTCATGATTGGCTGTTTCTTTCTCTATTACATTACACACATTTGCAGGTACGTTGGAGTTCAATTGGACAAATTGGCTCCCATGTAAACTTGATTTCTTTCACCTTCAGGTAGAAATTGATATCATTGAGTTAATTTCTCTTGATTATTATTTCCAACTCACTTTCAATCTGCTAAAACTCTAAATTTGTAATGGTTTACCCAAAGGTAGCTTCGTAGGTTTGCTAACATTTTAAAACTTTCCAGTACATGAACGAAAATATCTTAGGTCTAAACATTTTGGTTTGTGTGATAATTACTTTTTGCTTTTTGCTCCAACAGTGATGTTCATTACAAATAGTGCGCTCTATAATGGCTTTATTAATGGAAGCGACACTTTTTGACACACAGTCAAAGTTAATAATTCTCTGAATATCGAACACTATACATGTACTTGCTTTTCGACTGGTACATATTGGCATTTTAAACTCCACATCTTAAAAAAAAGAGTTCACATCCACGAACACGAACTACTTTAGTTGCAGATGTAGATCAATATTAATGTTGCACCAGATAAATAAAATATTCATGTCATGAAATGTAGGCTAATAATCGGGTCAATACGCTTTAAAGCCGGATGCTAAATAATGTTACAACATAAGTGATATATTTATGGTGCTATTTGTTTGTTTCTTTTGCTTTTTTCAGATGTAAAAAGATTGACTGGGATAAAAATTTGCCATCTACAAGCGTGATAATTACATTTCACAATGAAGCAAGATCTACATTATTTCGTACAATAGTAAGGTAGGTTATAGTTTTATAAACAACAAGATATATACCGCCCATTAGCCCTAACCCAGAGGCACCTTTACGCGGCCAAAAGAGCGAGGGGAAAAAGGGCCTCCAGGCCCCCGGGGCACGAACCCCGGATCTCTGGGTTCAGAGGCAGACGATCTACCGCTAGGCCACGGGGGTCAACCATACATGGCTCAGTATACTTTGCCATGTTTATACCCTAGGGCCATTATTTCATCGAAAAACTGCCGAGCCGGGTGACACAAGCGCACTGTGCATCGTAGTTATTGTAGTACTCAAGAGTGTTAGGGTTAAGGTGACACGGTTGGAGGGCAATGGACATTCTAAATTCTTAGGACACTTTATCTATTTTGTATGAACGTTATTCTCATATTATTTGGTTTGGTGCTGCAAAAATGCACAAGGTTAACATTATTACATACATGCTAACCTACATTAATAGGTTAACAATGTCAACCTCATTGAATTGTTGGGTGGTTGATAATTTGTCGACAAATTTAACTAACACTGTAGCAATGCCGTCACATGTAAATGAACCACTCTGCCGCATGGAATAACAACAAGTTTGTTGAACTCTTACATTTCCAACGTAACACCATAGAAGAATACCTCCCTTCCTTTTTCACTCCGGTGTCGGCACATGTCTGATATCATACTGCATTATTAATGGAGATTTGTGTGTTGAACTGTATAGGAAATACACAAGGCTGACACACAAGCTTCAAGTTTAAGCAGCGAGAAGTTTGCGGGTAAAGATGAGGTAGTGATCCATCATTGGGACAAACCTGGGGATGGTGATTCACAAGTGAATTAAATCCATCCTGTGGCAACTAGGCACAATCATAAGGATTTCGTTCAAATACAAAATATTGGTGTTACGTGTTCACAATTTTAATGCCATGGAAGAAATGATCATGTTTGTTCACATGCAATTGCGAATCGGTGACTTGTCTTCAGAAAAAGTCCACAAAACAGCGAGCTACACTGGGAGTAACTAATGTGAAAAAAGCTTATACTTATAGCAATTGTTTAGACATTTGAATGTGTAAAACTACAATCCTGCATAGTGTGTGCAAAACATGTAAGGTTTCTAAGTCTGTTTTGATGTTCAAATTAACTCCTATGCGTAGTAAATTGTGGTATAAATTATTCATAGTTTCATAAATGACTTTAATGATGTGAATGACATTACCCAATGCAGACAACACTATCTCTTCAGAAAGCAATCAGCAGAGAACCTAAATGTAATTATTTTGCTGAAAAAACTCATAACATATTTATGAATTAGAATTGCTTTCTATGACGATGATATTTTTCCCAGAAATAATCAGTGAATGTTATATCAATGCAATGAGTGATATACACCTAGCACATAAAGTCCCTGACCAGGTACTTTGAGGTTCGCTAATTCAAAATATATAATCGGTACAAAAAATCTGAGATATACATTAAATGAGCAAATTTCTTTTTCGCAGTTTGATACCTCATTCAACAAAATCGAATGGATACTTTTAACGTTATGGCGATTTCAATGACCGCGCATGCAACAGAAAAGTTGCACTAGGTATAGGGAATCATTGATTTGTGTGTGATTACTGTCATAACTGTGTGCTATCTGAACGAGACAGATGATTGGGTCTGGAGTGATAACCGCAATGTGCGGGACAAAGGGTGTATCTGGCTGTGAAGAATACAAGTCTTAGCTGATTAGCTGTGAGTTTTTTCAGTGCGTAATCACACACAAATCAATAATTTCCTATACCTAGTGCAACTTTTCTGTTGCATGCGCGGTCATTGAAATCGCCATAACTTTAAAAGTATCCATTCTATTTTGTTGAATGAGGTATCAAACTGCGGAGAAGAAATTTGCTCATTCAATGTATATCTCAGATTTTTGGTACCGATTATCTATTTTGAATTAGCTAACCTCAAAGCACCTGGTCAGGGACTTTATGTGCTAGGTGTAAATAATCCCTATTTTAACGAAGCATTGTCATTTAAAGTGTGATTTGGGTTAGATAGAATTGGCTTTCACTTGAAAATGGCTTTGATGAAGTTTTCTGATTACAGTAGAGAGAGTTCAAATACTGTTGCATGTTGTTGACATGGTGTCGATAAGATGTGATATTAGGGAAATTAGTTAATAAAATATAAAAATATTGGGCAAAATTGCGATCAACACTACTTATCTATGGTCAGCAATCAGTGTCTGAACTCATCTATTGAATCCTTTATTTGCAGCTGAATGCTCTAATTATATATTTAATTTGTCTTGTATTTCTTGCAGCGTTTTAAGAAAGAGTCCTCCAGACATGATAAAAGAGATCATTCTAGTGGATGATTACAGTGACCATCGTAAGTATCTATATCAAAATCAGTGTGGCATTTTTGGAATCAGATCTAAGAACCGAAATCTTCCAAGCTCTGATTGTATAAATGATTGTACACATGTTCTACTCAGTAGGGTTTAAAAACCCACCTTTTTCGGTTAATATTTTGTTTGATTTGTTGATGAACAAGACAAGAGTAGCAAGGTGAGTGCTTGACTATTCGTGCATAACAACGTACATCGCTTGTTAACAGACACCAAGACCGGCATGATTTAGCCGTTGATCACTAGCTTATTAAATTACGTATTCTGCCTACAGCCATCGGCGGCCCCATTCTTGTGCTCCTATCCCGTCACTTCCGTCGTTGCGTGAAATGTGCCGGCTAGTGAAGAAATGCCAATCTGTATCTGTAGTCAGTGATGCATTAAGACCAAATAGGCAAAGACAACTTGTCCTACAGTCTCCTCAGCTCAGCTGAGTCGTATTTTATACTTGTATGAATCCATCTGTTATTATTGATGATCTAAAACAGTACTCGTGACATACATCTCTTGGGTCACTGGTTATATCTCCACTGACTATGATTAAGAAAGGATGAAATAGATTTCATATCCAAGCATACGATGGCAATTATGCGGGCCTCACCATCCCCTCTATACAACCTTTAGGGTGTATGTTGGCCTCTCCTTGCTAGGATGTAACACTCATTACACACTCAGGTAACTGTCACATTATGTACGAATCATTGGTAGTAGTAAATAACCAGTCAAGTAACTCTCTCTCTCTCTCTCTCTATTTATGTCTGTGGCACTGCTGTTATTTACTCAGCATTTCAGAATTTCACCCAGAGAGAAATGAAATAGAAAGGAGAATTCTATTTGCATGAGGACAAATTAGGGGGTATGTCAATAGTTCTCCTAAATACATTGAAGCATCCTTACTTGACAGCTCTGCTCTGTTAGTGTGGGTCAGGCATCTAGTAATAGGCATAAGAGATAATGCAGCCTCAAGTACACGCAGATATCATAATTCACGGTTTTGTTGTGTGCCTCCAAAATTACAGACATAGCCCTTCAAGTTTGACTCTGTTGAATGGTCAGTTAGTGTAACACACTCTTGTGTTATATTTATTTTGTATCATGGATATTTTAGAACAAGTATCAGCAGAGAAATGCTCTACATGTAGCTACACGGATGAATGCATAGAAAAAGAACTAGCAATACATTATATTTTATCATTATATATACTTTGAATTTGATACCTTTTTTGAGATTTAACATAATATGCTGATGCTATTAACAACTTTGCTATACTCATATTGACCATAATTCACTTGTTTATTTTATAATATCTCTGGTAATCAAATTGGACTTTGAAACTAAATATTAAAATCTACATGTACTTGGCTTCAAGTTACCTTTTAACAGGCCCTATATTTGATGTTATTTTGATGACACTGCAAACTAATTTTAACACTTTCCATGCAGCAGTTGTCTGCAGACGATTATTCAAAAATGTCACAAAATGTTTCAAAAATGTCATAATTATTGACTTTCTTCACCATATTTGGAATCACCATGAGAATTACATTAACATAGGTACAAACATGCCTAGTTTGGTTCAGTAATTCTTGAGATAAGACTTTAAAAGTTGGAAAAGGTTTCTGAAAAATCTGTTTTGTAGGGTAAAACTAATAGCCGCGCTGAAATTGTTAAGAAAACATGAATACATAGAGTATGGGAGAGTAGAACTTATTATGTGGGGATTTATCATGCGTATAATACTGTGAACACTTAAGACATGGACGCATTAATAACAATCAAATATTTATAAACTACACTAGCTGCGTTCAGACCTGGCTTTTAATTCGAGTTACATATTTTATGACCCGGGATAAAATACCTGAAATATTTTCGATAACTCGACCGATTGTCCACACACAGGCAACACGTCGTTATCACGACCAAATTAACTCGTCGAATTTAACTCGACCGCCTGCCCTTGGAGTTAAGTTCCGGATGTTAAATAAGAGGCGGTGGTGCACGTGTTACACACATCTATTGATGTTTGTATCATTAAACACGTTGAGTAATGGAAACTCACTATTTCCGAAATGTTTGGCTCACTTTAATAAACAAAGCATGCGCAATTCTAAGAAAGGTGAGACGAGTGGGTATTAAAATGTTTAATATACCAATGTTTAAAGTTAAAAGTGAGCTAGGAGTCAATCCTAAAAGAGCTATTTGTTCTTTTAAGACATAATTCATTATGAATTTCAATGTGAATTTAGAAATTCATGAGGCCTACTGTTGAAACATAGTTAATGTATAAGAAGAGATAGTAGCACGACCGTTATTTTGGTATGTAAGTACAAACAAGGATAAAAATTAAGCGAACTATGCGTAAAAACAACGCAGTTTTCAGCAGCAGGTCAATTACATTTGCAAAAGGTCACATTTACCTGGAGCTATCGTACTGCGCTGTCCACACGGTGCGTTAACTCGACTCGACTGGTGGAGATAGGACTTTACCTCTGACTTTTGTCAGAGGTAAATTGGTCGAGTTAAGGTCGGGTTAAGTTAACTATACTCTTGTCCACACGGGCACTTACTTGACCATTCTCGCGAATTTACCTCGACTCGACCTTTAGCTTGAGTTAATAGCCATGTCTGAACGTGCCTTCTGTGTATTAAGGGTTTTAAAGCATTGGTGCATGGACATCATTGGCGAAGCCAGGTGGCCTAGGGGCATGTGCGCCCTACCCTGGGTCCCTGGCCCCTCAACAACAAAAAAGAAGAAGAGAAGAAGAAGGAGAGAGAGAGAAAGAGAGAGAGAGAGGGGGGGGGGGGGGGGGGGGAGAGAGAGAGAGAGAGAGGGGGGGGGGGGAGAGAATAAAGGGGGGTTTGTTGTTTGTTTTCTATTGCTACATACAAAAAGTGTACCACCGCTCCCCACATTAGCTCAGTTTGTACGCTCCAGGCACAGGTCACAACATAGCCGAGCAATGATTTGTGTATGTCCCTGCCACTTTATCTCAGTTGGTCCCCGCTATGTGTACCCGGTCACATGGGGCAAATCTTGTAAAAGATATAATCCAAAAGCATGGAGGGGCACCCGTTGGACATGCTGTAACCTAGAGAGACGGACATTGCATGAGCATTGGCGTGTCCGAGGGGGGGGGGGGCACGCATCCCCACATTTGACTCATATTCGGCAGAATTGCACCCATTTGACAAGTTCGGGCCATTTTTTAAAATGGATTTTACTTAATTTCCATCCATTTCATGACGTCAGTCGGGGCATGGGAAGTAAAGTAATATAAAAATAGCAAATTTTGTAATAGCTCTGTAAATAATCGCAAATATCGTGTGGGGAAATTATACCTATTCGGAGGAATTAAAGGGTGCTTATATACTTAATTCTATTCAGTCGAGGGAATCGAAACCAAATAGTATGAAACAAATTTGTTCGTACGCTACTCGGGCATATCCTTCACAAAGCCCATTTCAAACCAAAATATACATAGCAAGAACTGAGTATATAAGAACATAATTTGTGCGCTTCGTGGGCATGTTTTCAGAACCCAACACTAAAGTCATTGGGGTGGGGGTGGGGGGATTACATCTATTCAGGAGAATTCAAGGGTGCTTATATTCTTCATTCTATCCAATTTTAAGGCGTCAGTCGAGGGAATCTAAACCAATTTTGTATACAAAAAGTATGACAAATTTGTGTTCGCTCTACGCACGCATATATTTAGAGAGCCCATTAAAAACCAAAATATACATTACTCGTGCCCCCTGGGTAAGAAGCATCCTGGCTATGCCCATGGACATGCAGTAATATACACAAGTAAATGCATAAACAAACTAATAACAGTAAAAAAAAACCAACACATCAACAACAACAAACAAATGCAAGAGAAAAGCATTAATCAAATACTATTGATTAAATATATATATACTTAAGGTAAATAGTTATGACACAAGCATTGGGTGTAATTATGTATAAGGTCAATAAATGCATATGTTGTGTTTAGAGAGAAATTAGACAAATGAATGCATTGGTGCTTATGTTGATGTTGTAAGCTTATCAACGTTTGCACAAATGATTCGATTTGCCTAATTCTTTGAGTTTGTATTTACCTATAGATACATTCCCGACAATACTTATCAAAATTTATAATTTTGTGCATACCTTTTACTCTAGTTAATATAATTTCAAAAGAATAAAAACAAGGTAACAACTTTGACAAAACCCGCAATAAAAATTGACAAACCCATGATGTATGTGCGTACAACAAATTCAAACGCGTGTGATGCGGGCATGTAGGGCACACATGCGGAGTGCAATTGGACACTTTCAACGCACTCCATGTATTTGAGTTTTCTGCTTCATGGTTACAATTTACTAAGATGAATGACTTGCTATCAATACCTAGTGCAGGTGCTACATGTCGTCGCTGTTCTGACATACCGGCACATCTCTTTACTTATTTCTGTTGTGATGTGCCGGTATGTCAGAACAGCGACGATGTAATATGTGAAGTCTGGCAAGACAGGTCCTGGTTTGGGTTTATCCGCCAATACCTAATACAGCCAAAATATCAGCAAAGTGGATTAATATCTGACGTTGCATGGTTATTTCCTTCTGTGATCTGCTATGTTTAATCCCAACCATACCAAATGTAAAATTCACCACAAAAAAAATCCCCCAGATTTGAGCTTTAATTTCTGCCAGGGAGTTAATCATTAACAAATGGTGGATGCATCACAAATGCTTTTTAAAGCGTCCGTGAAAACACTTTCTTTCACAACTTTTTGGAGAGGATCTTATATGGCCATGTGTTTTGAACTGACCACCCAAAAAGGGTGGCGGCGTTGCATTTTTGGTGACGAATCATCCATCTCTCTCTATTAACTCAACAACTATATGTGGTAGAGCTATGGTTTAGGTGTCATTTGAAAGCTTATTTATCTAGCTACACCGTGTGAATAAATCAGGTATTTCTATAACTGTTTGGCTGAGATATGATTGATTATACTTCGAAAGTCAGGGGTGGCGGCGGTGGCGGTGGCGGCGGTGGCGGTGGCGTCGTGTACAATCTCTATGGGGAATATATAAAATGTTCCCAATTCTACGTTCAAATTACAATAACTCCTCATTTTTGTATGGTACAACCATGATTTTGCTCTCATTTTATCGATTGTTTTATATTCTATAAGTTTCTGTTTCAACAAACGTGTCAACTCTTACGTAACAGTTGTAATCACGAATCGATTGCATTGTCTTTGACTTTTTCCCTATTCACTACACAGTAAACTTGCCCTAATTCATCGGTTTTACATACATGACTATAACAACAAAATTATTCAACCGATTATAGCAAAATTATACATTTTTGGAAAGCTCTCGAATAGGGGAATTCAGAAATCTTGCTTAAAATAGGATAGGGTGAATAGCCAAAAAAATATATGTGTAAACTTTAATAAATTTGAAATGTTAACGTTTGTGCTCATTTACTTCCCGATATAGTATATTTCAACAAGTTACACTTGACAACCATTATGTTCTGATGGGTAAATTGCATGAGGAACTAATATGCACAGTAAAATGATGATTGGGATAGGAATAAAAAAAATATTGAGCTTTAATCAAAATATGAAAAAAATCGATATTTTTTGAACATTCTTAATCACAACATGTTACCATTAGGTCTTATGCAAATTCCAATCGCATATTTAGATTCCTTGTGAGATTACCGTTCAGAAAATATATACTTTTTATGTGGTAGAACAAGTAGTTATTGCGATATGCTAATTCGAATCTCAGATGGTGTAAAATGTACAAATCTGGACATGCAACGGGAAGGGTGGCGAGTTCAAAACACATAGCCATATGTAAGTGTGCTAACAATGAGCGATGTTCTACGTCGAATGGATATTTCTTTAAGGCATTCGTAATTGATTTATATTGCGTTGATAACTATTCTTCAGTAATATTGATTATTTGTAATCTAATGATTGATTAATCATACCAACCAATCATCCAATTAAATCATTTTGATCAATACTCTTTTGATATTTATGCACACAGATTAAAACATAATTTGCGTATAATGTAACTTTGAAATTTTATACGTCTGTACTTCAGTTACTTAAAGTATAAACTGTCAATAGTACATGTACTTTGAATACTACTGGGTAGCACATGGACGTGGCTATTATTTTATTCACACATTGGAGCAGACAAATTATGGCATATTTGACCCTGTTTATATTATGTTATTATTTTGACATGATAAATGTCTGCAAACCAAACTCATTGCTATCCGCACGCAGCCAGCCATCGAGCAGATCAATATCGCTAGTTGTACGTATAGGAAAAGTGCGCTTCCGCACTTCCAGGCAGTGAATAGAGGCAAAGATGAAAGGCAATATTATGAGTAGCCTATTGGTAGCTGATCTATTGACTTTATGAAATGCATATAAGAACAGACCTGCTTGTTTAAAGACATAATACTTGGTTGGTTTATTTGATTATAGTTTTAATTAATACCTGCATGTATGAATGCACCTGCAGGGGATAGGACATGATATTAGTATTGTTATGAATGAGTTCATCAACAGAAAAAAAGAATAGTGCCTTAAATTGCAATAAAAATGTCAGCATAGCACATAAAAGCGCTTTGAGTTTTGGGTCGTAGGCGGCTGAGACAAACCTGCTATTGCCTCATTTTATTTCATTTATATTGTACCTTTGTGAATGAAATATGAAAGCACTGTGCAGTACGCAAGATATGTAAGGGTCCTTCAATAAGTTCTACCACCTGTAATTAAACTAATATGCAACCGATATGTAAGGGTCATTCAATAAGTTCTACCTCAAAACTAAAATACACACTCTATATAAGGGTAATTCAATAAGTTCTACCTCCTGTAGTAAAA
The DNA here is from genome assembly GCA_035610835.1 of Ophiura sarsii. Lineage (NCBI taxonomy): Eukaryota > Metazoa > Echinodermata > Ophiuroidea > Amphilepidida > Ophiuridae > Ophiura > Ophiura sarsii. Next base: position 65,576,281 of record CM069441.1, on the reverse strand, counting down.
CTAAAATACACAAGATATATAAGGGTCATTCAATAAGTTCTACCTGTTGTAGTAAAACTAAAATGGAAGATATATAAAGGTCATTCAATAAGTTCTTCATCCTGTAGTAAACTAAAATATACAAGATATATAGGGGTCATTCAATAAGTTTTACCTGCTGTAGTAAAACTAAAATGGAAGATGAGACCACACCTGTAAACTATTTTTGCAACAATGTCATGAATGAGATGAGTGTATGTAGCTAGCAATTGTATAATGCAAATACAAAACGGTTTAAATAAATAAATGCAATATTTTTATTTATGGTAGTTATAGAATTATAACCTCATGCATAAAATTGCTGGCATTAATTACATAAAACTAATTGAAAAATGATAATTCTACTCACTGTTATATTTTTAACCTAATCAAACAATCATGCTGGTATTTTGTGTCAGTAATGCTACAAAAAGTAATTGAATATGATATTGATCATAGAGCTGTCATAAAATCCATTTTGGAATTATTTTACATACAATATTAAATGAAATCTGACCACCTCTGGAAATCTTACATTCCAAAAGGTATCATGTAATGTATGCTTAATTATTTTCTGGACTCACTTCCTAACAAAAACAATCTGAGCCGCTGGGGTAAAAGCAAACTAACACAAAATGAGTGTGTTTCTACTGGGGCACTGGAAAGTTAACGCTAAGTTAACTTAACGGTAATTACCGCTAACTTTTTAATCCCCCCGTTTCTTCTCGCGAAAAGTTACCGCTAAGTTTATAAGTGTCCTAATCGATGGGTCACAACATTTTACATTTTGTTATACCAAAAATGCCGCCCCACTTGAAAAAGACTGCCGTCATAATTCCTTGTTTTTACACAAACACCATAAACTAACATGAAATTCATCGTAAACACAGAGTCACAATTCGTAGAATCCAGCGTGTACGTGTATACTTCCGGGTCATAAGAACTAAGCGTTCAGATTTAATGGTGGCTGTTTCTACTGGGCAAGATGGGTGGCTTTTTATTACCGGGAAAGTTGCCCAGTAGAAGCACCCTCAATGTGACCTATGTGGCTGCAAAGAAACACTTCAACATGTTGTAAATAATTGTAAAACTATGTTAGACCAAGGTCGCTACACCTGGCGTCATAACTTTGTTCTCCGCATAATCCTGGACACCCTTAGTTTTTCTGTGATCTTCAAGGGCTACCAAAATTGCTGGGACCACAATTCCGCCCGACATCCTTCCTACTCAACAAAGACCGGATCGTGTCCTCATCAATCAAGGCTCAAAGTTGATTATTATTTTTTAGCTCACTATTCCGTTCGTTCGAGTGTAACATTAATCCTGCTCATGATTGCCAACTCAATAAATAAACCGGCCTTGCCAGTGACCTGCGAGAACAGTACAGGGTTATGACACCAAGCTCATATGTGTTGAAATTAGTTCTAGAGGCCTTATTTCAAGCTCAAATAAGAGCTCCCTCCAATCCATTTCCCCCCTTCTTTCCATCAGGAAATAAATTAGGATGCGGGAGTCCACAAAAATGTTCAAATCCTTGATTCAGCGTGCAATTACTGCAATTAACATTTGCTATTCTAAATACGACAAACAATGGTCATCAAGCAACATCTAAATTAAAATATCTTGCTCACTCAATGCAATTCTCCTCTCAGTGTTCTTCTGGGCACCTTTCATTTCTAACGTTTATATTTTTATGTTTAGTACAATATTTTAATTATCGAAGCAGGCTTTCCTGACCCTTTTGGTCCTTTATTCCCAGTTTTACATTGGTATTTATTTCCAGTTGTGTATGTTTCATTTTATGTGTCTCATTGTAATGTGTCTTGTGCAATGCCCCCCCCCCCCCCCCTTATTTGGATACTTTGGTGTCAGACATCAAATGATACGGATATGTTGTCTAGGAAGTTTAGGGAATAAACATAAACTAACATTTGTTGTCAGTGGTCGCTGTTGGGGTGGATACTTGTAAACTGGATGCAAATATGATAGTGTCTATGATTGGCTGGTGACATAGCAGTCAATATCATAGTGTCTATGATTGGCTGGTGACATAGCAGTCAAATATCATAGTGTCTATGATTGGCTGGTGACATAGCAGTAAATATCATAGTGTCTATGATTGGCTGGTGACATAGCAGTCAAATATCATAGTGTCTATGATTGGCTGGTGACATAGCAGTAAATATCATAGTGTCTATGATTGGCTGGTGACATAGCAGTAAATATCATAGTGTCTATGACATAGCAGTAAATATCATAGTGTCTATGATTGGCTGGTGACATAGCAGTACATATCATAGTGTCTATGATTGGCTGGTGACATAGCAGTAAATATCATAGTGTCTATGATTGGCTGGTGACATAGCAGTCAAATATCATAGTGTCTATGATTGGCTGGTGACATAGCAGTAAATATCATAGTGTCTATGATTGGCTGGTGACATAGCAGCAAATATCATAGTGTCTATGATTGGCTGGTGACATAGCAGTCAAATATCATAGTGTCTATGATTGGCTGGTGACATAGCAGCAAATATCATAGTGTCTATGATTGGCTGGTGACATAGCAGTAAATATCATAGTGTCTATGATTGGCTGGTGACATAGCAGTAAATATCATAGTGTCTATGATTGGCTGGTGACATAGCAGCAAATATCATAGTGTCTATGATTGGCTGGTGACATAGTAGTAAATATCATAGTGTCTATGATTGGCTGGTGACATAGCAGCAAATATCATAGTGTCTATGATTGGCTGGTGACATAGCAGCAAATATCATAGTGTCTATGATTGGCTGGTGACATAGCAGTAAATATCATAGTGTCTATGATTGGCTGGTGACATAGCAGCAAATATCATAGTGTCTATGATTGGCTGGTGACATAGCAGTAAATATCATAGTGTCTATGATTGGCTGGTGACATAGCAGCAAATATCATAGTGTCTATGATTGGCTGGTGACATAGCAGTCAAATATCATAGTGTCTATGATTGGCTGGTGACATAGCAGCAAATATCATAGTGTCTATGATTGGCTGGTGACATAGCAGTCAAATATCATAGTGTCTATGATTGGCTGGTGACATAGCAGTCAAATATCATAGTGTCTATGATTGGCTGGTGACATAGCAGTCAAATATCATAGTGTCTATGATTGGCTGGTGACAGCAGTCAAATATCATAGTGTCTATGATTGGCTGGTGACATAGCAGCAAATATCATAGTGTCTATGATTGGCTGGTGACATAGCAGCAAATTTCATAGTGTCTATGATTGGCTGGTGACATAGCAGTAAATATCATAGTGTCTATGATTGGCTGGTGACATAGCAGCAAATATCATAGTGTCTATGATTGGCTGGTGACATAGCAGTCAAATATCATAGTGTCTATGATTGGCTGGTGACATAGCAGTCAAATTTCATAGTGTCGATGATTGGCTGGTGACATAGCAGTAAATATCATAGTGTCTATGATTGGCTGGTGACATAGCAGCAAATTTCATAGTGTCTATGATTGGCTGGTGACATAGCAGTAAATATCATAGTGTCTATGATTGGCTGGTGACATAGCAGTCAAATATCATAGTGTCTATGATTGGCTGGTGACATAGCAGTCATTCAGTCATTTTCATATTCTTTGTGGTTCTCATAAAGTGAACTAAAAGTTGATGTGCTGTACAAGCTTCGGAGGACTACTATGATAGGACTTCTTCTTTTAATTTTTTTAGCTGCAAATGATTCTAGTTTGGCATTCATAAAGATATTTGAAGTACCTATGATTACAAGCAATTTATTGCCCTCTGAACACTCTGTTACATTCATAAATAAAACATATCATCAGCAGCTAGCTTACTTGAACAGGTCACTTACACAATTGAGTATGTACCAATCATGTATATATCTATAACATAGTTTACTTCTAATCTTTAAATGTCAATGTAATCTGTTCTTGGTCAATTCATCTCGGTGCAATCTAATCTCTGTTATAAAATGTATCTAGTGCTGTGAACTAGGGCAAACTAATCTCAACATCATGCGCGCCAATGGCTAGGTGACCAATGGATACTTTAGATGTATGAATCCGTGTGCTTGGTGTTAAGTAAAGTGATTGCGCTGAGGTGATGTTGATATCAGTGTGTTGAGTGAAAGGAATCTACATACAGAGATAGCTAAGATAGCCAGGGTCCGGATATAGGTCATTAGATGATAACTTGGAATAGTCTAGATTTTTTCCTCTATTTTTTGATGTAAATGGCACTTGTAACCATTGCTATTATGTAAAATGCATGCATTTGTGACACAAACAAGGATGGAATTATTTGTCAACCCACCCACCTAGCACCATTAACAATAACCCTGAATCCATCAAACTGGTGCAGCAAGAAAAGAAAAGGGATAAAAATGGCTCGGAAAATCCCTTAGTGCGATGCCTGAGTGTGAGGACTCCCATTGTAGCAACACGGGCCTCCGCAGTAGATCCCCTCTTTTCTGTCATTATTTGGCTCATATTTCCTCCTGTTAGCTTTATTCATACAAATCCCCCATCTGAGTTAGTTTGATAATTTTTTAGACTTTTTGTTATCAGTTCTGATCCCTTTAAAGAGTGCTTTAAGCCAATCTATTTGTGTGTGGTATGTTTTGAAGTGTGCCATTAGCCTTACAGCGTGACATTCAATTGCGAGATATTGAGCGGAAGCATATTTGCTGCTATTTAAAAGCCTCATCAATTGGACACATGACCATTGATGAACGGATGACATTACAGTTAATGATAAAAGATATAACTATTGCAGCGGACATGTTATCCCCTTCCATGCCAAAGTCCTATTGAGCAACAGACAGTATGCCCTATGGCAATGAGTGGAGTTGTGAAGATTGCATGAGGTGTGAAATATACCTGTAATGAACTTTATATCGCCAATCCTTTAGAAAGGTGCAAGATGCCTCTAATCATGGTGGTTATGTTGTCAAGATGCAAGTCTTCAAATTCATGGGGCCTTTAAAGGGGTCGTTGCAATGTAAAGGAACCAACAGGCCTGGACAAGGATTTCAGAACTTTTTAGCTGATACAATTGTTATGTTTGGTATACTATAGTGTCTATTGATGTATCAACACATTTTAGCTCAAATCAGATAAGACACTTTTTGTGATTACCTAGCTAGGAACATATCTTGGAATACTGGATTGCAATATGAAACGATTCTTGAATGATTAATTTATTAACTTATTTACTGTGATTAAAATGAATACACAGTGTTTCTAGCAATTCAACAAATAATACAGTTACTCCAACTTCACAGAGGCCATGGAGGCTGGCTTCTGATGCCATGTTTATTTTACTTTGTTGCCTCTAGTTTAACTTCAGTTTTCAATGCATTCTGACCCCCTTGCTCATTAGTCCACTATCTATGCCTCTAGTGTTTAATTCTAGGGGCAGTCATCTCCTCACCCAATTATCATTATGCATTTGAAGGCTAATTGATAAAAGAAACTGACAAACCTATTGCTAATGCCATCTATTTAGGGTTGGTATGTTAGGCAATGGACCATATCTTGAAAACCACCCAACCAAAATAAATATTTTTTTCAGGGTAGATGCTCCATTACCCATTCTTTATAATAAAATAAAAAACACAGATATCAAATTACAGGAAGTGGAAAAATATCACTTTCATTTTGGGTAAACTTTTTATTGGGTCACCCTGTAGTCTACAGACATAAGCTATGTTCACACAGTGGTTATTCGAAAGCGTAACTTACGCTAAAAGCATTAAAAATTCCACAAATAGTTTCGTTACTCTGACCGCGTGTCCACACATGCTTTACTCCTATCGCTACGCCGCGTAACTTACGCCGATTATCAGCTCCGCTGGTGTGAGTGTTGAAATAGGCAGCATTCCTTGCTTTGACCGTTGTAATAAAAATCGCATCACTGAATGGTTTGTGTTCATGCGTGTTCTGATATTTTGGAATTAAATTTAGAAGAAAAAAAGGATACATTATACGCATTTTAAGAAATAAAATTGACTATGCACATCATCATGTTTTTAAAATTGCACATCAAAAAGTTTCTGAAAAAGTCTGCCCAAACAACATCTTTAATTTCTTTTGAACTTATTGAAATAAGTTCAAAAGAAGATTCAGCTATTTATTTTTATATTATTTTAAAATGTATCAAGATTTTCTTTTAAAAACACCATTTCCTTATATCGTATAGATACAACACCCAGCAAGGCCGCGAGCTTGCAAATCGTTATATCGTGTATATGATATAGGCACAACACACACCAAGGTCGCGATCTTACGCGTGATTAGCGTAAGTACCGTTCACACAGCCATTTACGTCAGGCGAAGCTACGCAGACCTCGCTTACTCCTCGCTACTCCTGCTAAAAAGCAGGAGTAAATGGACCGGATGAAGGCGGCGTAAGTTACGCTAATCATCGTTCAGACAGTCACTACTCCATCAGTTAAGCGAGTTCTACTCCAAACCACCGCTACTCTTCCTTACGCCGTCCTTACTCCGCCTAGTCTGAACGTGACTATTCAAAATGGAGTATTTCCTTTCCACCCAGGTATTTTAATACCTGAAACCTAGAACCTGATTAAAATCAGGTTCTAGGTTTCACTCCTGCCATTGGTGGAGTTGGTTTCCCCTCCCTAGCTATCCTATGCTCATTTCATCCCCCTGTATAGTTTCACCCCGCATTCCAGCTTGGGTCCATTAGGGTTTTAATGAGCAACTTGTTTATATTTCCATAACACTGGTCACCCTGAACACTACCAAACCCCATAATGCTGGCAGCCAACACTCTCTCAGTCTATCTTCCCCATGGGACCTTCCCGGACAATTAAGACGGGCGATGTGATATATATGCACAGAATAGTTGATTTTGGTAGCGCAATCACATGAAATAATTGACTAGGACATGGACTGGGGGGGGGGGACCCTGGTTCGAATTAAGCTGCCGATTATCCTCCCTCCATTCCACCAATTCCATCATGGGTGCATTTTAAAGAGAATTGAAGAGTGTGTTCATAATATCTAGAGTATATCAATGCATGTAGAAATCCGACCAATAATAGTGGTACAATTATGAAATATCCAGTTGAGACAATTATCCATACAGTAGTAAGTTAGTAACATCCCTGAATTTACGGTTGACTGTGTCGATGAGTGTGGAACCAATAAAAATACACAATACAACTGAAATGGTGTAGTGAACCACAATCAGCATTGAAGGTATACAGAGGGATGAACATTAATGAGCACAAATGCAATATAAATAGTCGCAGTTAGGTGAACTGATAAAATGGTTCCAAATAATAAATAATATAATTGGTTTCCATGACTTTTAATGATAGTTTGTGAAATAGATGGCAAGTTAAAATGAGACCATATGATATAATTTGTCTGTGTTCATGTTTTATAGATAAAATGCACCATTCTATTTATTACTAGCGTCAGTCACACCAGGTGCAAATCTGACTACTTTAATTTATCTAACTAGTCTTGGAGCTATAGTGGTAGCATTGATACTGCCCTTAGAGAACAATGCAATCCATTGATATTGACTCCCTTATTGGGATCTTGTTACAGATGCCTTGCCGGCTATACTCCTCCATTTCTAATGCTTTCCGTTTTAATTTCGTTAGCGTCCGTTTCACTTTGAGATGAATTAATATTTGCAAGCACACATGGAAGCATTGGGGGAGAGACAGAGTGATGGAGAGAATGTGCAACATTAATACAAAAATGATTGCCATTTTTATTATTAATATATTTTGAATTGGATTTTAATATTGAATGGTTTTGACTTCTCAGGTTTTCATATGGGATTGATGCAAACATGTTGAACATAGAAATAACACCATTAAAGCCAAAATAAATCGAATTTCTTTGGCAGACCTCCACCTCTTCCTGCTAATGTTTTTGATAACCAAAGGGGGAAAAAAGTTTTTGCTGTACACAAGAATACAAACACAAGTTGTCAAAATTCTCAAGATGTACCGGGTGGTTCAAAAAAAAGTTGACCTAAGTTCAAGGTAATTTTTCAACCACATTTAAAGTTTCAGAGAATTTCTGTTGACTTAGTCTTGATAAGCAGTAAGTTTTGAAATTATCCTGATAAAATGGTACATTTATCTTGGTTGGTTCTTCAGATATGGTTCATTACAAAAAGCATGCACAAAAACTGCCTTGGCCACGGGAGCGTCCTTTAGTAGAGATTGAATGCACGATTGGTCACAAATTGTAAAAATAGGAGAAAAAGAAAAAAAGGAGACATCTGAAACATCTGTCTGGTGCTTGACATTACCTACCTATACGTATCTACGTTTCTTTGTTGAATGTGAATGGCACATAAGCATAGAGATTGGGATACTTTGTCAGGGCGGGCTTTTCAATTCTGAAACTAGAGCATGCTGTTTTGTTTAAGACAAAACTAAATGACGCTCCCTTGGACAAGTCAGTTTTGTACATGTTTTCTGCAATGAACCATATCCGAAGAACCAAACAAGCTAAACGTGCCATCTTTACAGGATAATTGCAAAACTTACTGCTGATTAAGACAAAGTAAACACAAATTCTCTGAACCTTTAAATGTGGTTGAAAAGTTTCTTTGAATTTGGGTCAACCAATTTGTTTTGAACCACCCGGTATTACTAAAAATAAGAGTATTTTCAGATTTGTTAAAGATGTTAAATAAGGTGATATCCGAAAATTTGCATTATTTATGCCTTATTGTCGAAGTTTAATTAAAAACATTTAGAAGAAATAGATCAAAAACAATTCCCAGCTGTCAACCCTTCTTTCGTTTCGCCCCTTCTTTGGTATACTCTATTTGGCTTCCTCTGGATAGTGACGTAACTTAACAGGCGCAGCTTTAACGCATGTATCTTCCTTCTTTGAACGCTCCTGTGTATACGCCAGCTCTATGTGCTGCAATTAGTAGAATACGTAGTAAACGTCACTGTCTCGTGATGGCAAAGTTTTAAATTTGAATTTTGGTACAGGTAGGTGAGGGATGATTATCGTCTAAAAGTATGTCTTCAACATGATGCATTGGCAGTGACAAAACTCAAGGTGCAGGGAATTAGTCCCTATTGTTACAAAAGGGCCTCTACCCTCGCAAGAAGTATTTTACTATTGGCAAAGACTAAGCATGTTTGGTTTATACCAAGTATTAGCCTCGGAAATGCAAATACTATCTATTTACTGATACATAACATGCACAAATGACAGCGTTCGAAATAGCGGTAATCCGGGCATCTGAAATGACCAAATTTACTGCCGGATAACCATTTTTTCCTTGCTGGTCATCCGGCGGATAACCAAAACTTTGTTGACACCAACATTTATATCTAAAATGATTAAATAGTACTGCTAATTTGAGCTAAAAATGCCATAATTTCATAAGTTTATACTTCCGTTGCAATTTGTAAATCTGATTACGAAGCTATGTGTTTAGATGGCTACGATTCCTGACTGCTATCATTTTTCCCATTGTACGAACCGAACCATGTCGCTGTAATCAAAAATATTTTAGCACTTTTAAGAAGCCACGTGTTTAGATGGCTATGAATCTCTAATTCCTTTCATTCACTCTATCATTGTATGAACTGAATTGGGTTACTGTGATCGAGGATATAGTGAATGGCTCGTCTAGAGTTAATTTCAGTATTCAATGCTTAAATACGTAAACGGTGATATTTCACTTCCGGGTTTGCAAAATGGCAAAACAAGCATCGATCCATATTTTCTATGGCGGCACGGACAACAGAAAGAATGCATATAACCAAAAATGTTGGCGGATATCAGCGGATAACCTATTTATTTTTCTTATTTCTAACGCTGACAAATGACGTATAGAGGGCACAACACAACATATAATCTTGTTTTTGCGGTATTGCATGGTATAGGGTGACAGGCTGTTGATAATACAGGATTAATTAGTTCACAGATGGATCCTGTTCCAACCTCGAGGGCTAGTATGTAACAAAATCATTTCATGTCATATTCTATAATATGTATGTCAAAAGCTAGGTAGGGATATGCTCAAATAGTCTAACTTGCGAACAACAAGCTTTTATAAAAAAAAACTGATATGTAGTAACCTACTTATGGATTTTTTTCCCCATCCAAAAACTGTATTGTAATTGCTGCTTCAAAATATTAAATAAATTGGTTTATATTAATGCTTTAAAAGGTTGTCTATAAGCTAAAAGGGGGACGTTATCGCTAAATCATATTTGTGGAAGGGGTGTTGGTATACACTTTTTGTCTTGTCCATATCAACTTAACATGGTTCATAGATGCATCAAGGGGACCTTCATATGTTGATGAGGTACAAGGTCTTATAATACCAAGAGAAAAAGTCAAATTGATTGTTAGGCACGAAAAAAACCACCCTGTTTTACGGGCTGGCTGACCTGTCAAGTAGGGTCGGTCGGTCAGGTGTTTTTTTTTTGTTGTTGTTATTTTTACCTAAAATGTTACCAAAATCTGCAAAAATCGACAGATTTTCGGCCAAAAATTAAATACCCGCGAAACTAACAATTTTGCATTGAAAGAAACAGTGAAATTTCAAGATAAAATTAAATGCCAGCTGAAGTAGCAGTCATTTTCAATTCGCAAAATCAAGTATCTGTGAAATTAAAGTGTTTTGCAGTATATATTCTTGTATCACACTCAACGCCAGTCAATATTGTTATTTGTCCAAGTTCATTTGATCATTGGACTTCTGGATGTATATTGTATACTTTCTACCATCATTAATGAATGACTTTATTGACCTTCAACACCATTTTTATTCCCAGCCATTTCCTCAATTGAAGTCTATCATACAATTGCTCAAATTGTAAATTTGAATTACTTACTTTTTTGCTTTGGTCATAGTTATCCTGTTGCATTTCGAGTAAGAGAAAAACATGTTTATTGATGTGTGATAGTAAGCCAAGACGTGATGATGAGAGATGCTTTCAACGTCAACATGCGATCGTATTAACCCTTTCTTAGCTGTTAGAACAATTAGACTAGTCTTACGCAGACAGTAGCCAGCAGTAACATTGACAGCCACCGCTTTGCAAAGATGAAAGTTTTGACTCAAATGTCATCTTTCCATTATGTGGGATGTATAAATGATTAATCGATTTGTTAGAGAAGTAACCAGATTTTGAAAGATGGCATTGCGAATTAATTGTGCGTGAATGCGCCTTTATTTACAATTAGCTACACGTGATATGATTGTATGTGGGTTAAATGACTAACTGTGATCATGAAGAATATAACAGAACCTATTGGATAGGATCATAGTCAATAGGCTACAACATATAATGGCTGCTCTAATTAGGACTCTAAACATACCACCTTACTTAGAAACAAATGGCAGCTATTATATATTGGTAATTATAGCGCAAAACTCTTAGTATTGAAATATGGAGGTAGTAGTCAAATATATAAAGATAAAAATCTTGCAAGGGCAGCCAAAGGATCCATTATCATTTGAAATAATTTGTGTGATGAACTTGAAAGATATCTTATCAATAGGAAGTCCTTTACGTGATGATGAAGATAACATAGAAAGAGAAAAGAAATTATGTTATGATTAAATTCTCTTTGAATTGGCTAACAATAGGCCCGGCTAGAGTATGAGGGGTAAAACGATGGGATGGGGTAGAGTGCAGGGGTTTTTCAATTTATTTGTTTTAGTAGGGTCTGTCAGCTTTTTGTCAAAGGATAGAAGCTCAAGGACTGTTTTTCATTACTGAAATGGCTTAACAACAAAAGTCTGATATAAAAAAAAGAAAAAATCAATGAATTAGGGCTCAAACGTGCAAATTAGTATTATATCTGAAGAGTTTGGGCCCTTTTGGGGATGGGGTGTGTTGGTCATCAGTCGAACTGTAGCAAGCCAAAAAATGTCATAAGTTCTAAAGAACTTGACTGAGATAGAAAGGTGGATATTGAGTGAGCATGGCACACAACCAATGTCAGTATCATCACCTCCTGGGCAATCAGCCTGCATTCTTCTGGGACAATTTCCGTGCTAAATTGCTGCCAAGTCAAAAATCTCTCTACCATCCAATCTCAGTTTTCCAATCATGATAATTGCACCGTTTCACAGGCCACTGCGTATCGGAATGATTTGTTTTCTTCACGTTTGGCCTGAAAGTGGAGATAGGGTTTTAAGCATAGACACATGGAGTGCTGTGAAACAAATCTAAGAAACATAATAGTTAATTCACTGTCCTGTCAATAATTAATTATACATAGTAGTCTAATCTTGGTAAGCTGTCTGTCTGTAATGAACTTATAAATGCATCAACAGTATCAGTATTTTAACAAGCCTAATGTGAGTGTTTTATGGCTGGTGGGGTTGGTATTATTAGCTCAGGTCCATTCCCCCCCCCCCCCCCCCCCCCCCCCCCGCTAAATGTTCTAAATGTTTCCAATTCCACCCTCCCGATTAGTTTTATCTCCGATTCTACTCCAGGAGTGTTACTGTAGAAGTAGGGATTTTAGGCCAAAATATGACATTGATGCATTTGATCTGCCAAAGCTCTTTTGAACCCATGCCATCGTAAAGATTGATAGGAGTCGACAAAACATGGTAGTGGTTGTGGTAGCATTTCACCGCTGCAACCAAAATGCAGAATGACTGCAGCCAAGAACCAAGCCCAGTTCAAAACCTTAAAACCGCGCGAAAAATTGAACTGAGCGCCGATTCGCTGATAAGTGACCCGATAGGTCAGAACAAGGTCTCAACATCCGATAGCAAACTAGTTTACTTTACAGTCGTTTCAGGAAACTTTATTAAATAAGGTTTGTCCAACAAGTAGGACAATCATGTTAATCTTATATTATATCAATGTTGATTGTTTATGCATCAACACTGTATGGTACACATTCTTGCAGCGATGTGTATGTTCAAATGAAAAAGAAATATGCTTCAATACATAATTATGCTGAATTTGCTTTTCTGAAGTGTTTACCGGGACTGCTCAGAAATGTTTAGCAAGTATGGCCAAGTATTCTTACAGGTATCGCTATGCTAAATAGTTAGGCTCTCTTAAATATACAGTCATCAAAAAAAGTAACTATACAGGTAATAAATGTAATTTTAACTTTAAAAATATATATCCTACCTAGAAATATCAAATCATAAAGTTGTTGAGAAATTATCTTCTTTAATATGAGATATTGCACGCTAGGATCGGTTGAATATTTAGGAAGCGACAATCCAAAATGTAAGGTAGAGTCACAACTTCAAATTCACATTTTACATTTCAACACGGGGGAGAGAGTGACAGGTAGCGTGTGTGTGGTGTATTGATCCATCGGAACAATGCGGCCGACTGTCCAACCTGCGCATGCATCCCCCAATTGCACTACCGGTAATCGATAAGGTACCCGTAGATTGGCCCGCGTGTAGAAAATAAAAATGTGAAAATGAAAATCGGACTTCTCCTTATATTTTTGAGTGCCACTTCTTCAAGAATTCCCCGATTCTAGCGTGCAATATCTCATATTAAAGAAGATAAATTTCTCAACAACTTTGAAATTTAATATTTTTAGGTAGGATATATATTTCAAGAGTTAGAAGCCCATTTATTACCTGTATAGTTACTTTTTTTATGACTGTAGTGTCCTTTTTCTAGGTTAGTGGATCAAATGCACATGGCCCTCCCTTCTGTAGCAGCCTCATCTATGTGTGAGATATTTTCTCCCTATAGTTCTACCATACATTTTAACATGTAACCGGAAACTCAATTCCGAAATTGGAGCTTATCTTTTAAGTTATTGGCTCCTTCCCAATATTCTACAATCAAATAAAAATGAAAATTGAAATGTGGACATAGTTTGGAAGCATATTTGTCAGAGAAATGGCTGCATTTCCTGACTTGTAATATAGGTTACTTTGAGTGGCAATATTTGCTGAGACGAGGTTGATATCAACCATCTCTTCTGTGATCGATCTAGATCTAAGATTTAAACAGGAGCAGACATTTGCATTGAATGTCAAGCGTTGTTCTGTAGTAGAGACTGACAGTAATGCCTCCCTGTCAAGATTTTAAGTGATGTGAAGTTCATGCATCAAACATGGCTTTCTGTCCTGAAAGTGCCATAGCACTTTAAAGACAATTCAATGGTAAGGACTGCTGTACTAGATTCATAAACTTACAACATTTATTTATGTAACCAGCAAGATCAAATACAGTTGTAAGATGCATATTTCAAATCTCATGAGAATGAAATATAAGAGAACAAATTTGCTTCTTTAAGACATATCTTAATACATCTATGTCTGATTGTCAATATCAAGTCATTTATGCTTTATATCGGTATTTCATGTTTAATGTATGTATTCATGTACATTACTTGTAACTTGAATGTATAAGAACTTAGAGGTGAAACAAGTACTTCCCTGAATGTAAGGAAAGAGATTGACTATATGAAGGACAACAGTGTAGCGATTTGTAAAGACTATACATGTACACAGCAACATATAGATGACGCTATCAAGTTGAAAATCTTGCATGATTTCAATTGCTTAAGATAGCTAACTCGACTCCTACACCACTACAGGAAAACTGCTGAAATGCCAGTTCAATTATATCTATACTCTTTATACTGAGACCACAGTAAAGATAAGTCTTTCCTCTACCTATTTCAGGACTTACGGATCATTTTTGAAATTTCTTATGTTTTTCTTTATTTTTTGAAAATTCCCTAAATTTTCACCTTTTGCCTTTTGCAAATACAGTGTTTACTTTTTGAAACAAATATTTTTTTCAATTTTGATTTGAGGGCAATTTTCAAATCTCACGAGAGAATTTTCTAAACTGAATTACCTTATATATGATACCTTTTTTGTACAAATTGAACATGTAGTTTTATCTGTAGAAATTCACAAAATTTGGCAATATAGTGTTTCTGGAAAATAGTGAAAAAAGTACTAACATTCCCAGTGAATATACCATCCATCACCACTCAGTTGTAGAGGAATTTTTTTGTGTGTAATACCTTGGTGTTTTGACATCAAAATAAATTAAAAGTCTTTAGCATGAATTGATTTTTTAAAGAAGAGAACAAAATATTTACAAAACTATGTGCTTTCTGAAATTTGCCAGTATTTGGGAATTCGGCAACGCCTCCTGTATTAAGACGATGGGTTTTCAAATAACGAAATATTCCGTAAATCAAAAACTGCTTTTTGGAAAAAATTCAAACTTGGCATATCATCTTTTCTTATCAATATACACATCCTCTGCTATTTTGAAGCAAATCATTGCCGGTCACCGTAGCCGAGTAATGGGTTAGCCACCTTAAACGAGACGACCGGCAATGCAGCAGATTACATTGTGATTATATATTTCTTACGCTGGCCAGGAGATGTATGAATATGGCTGATATTACCCTGGTTTAGCAGAGGAGGGGGAGTGGAATGCCTGAATTAATTGTGACAGGGATATGCTGGGTACTCTAAACCTTGATCTATGTATGTGGCCTTTATGATGTGAATTTCTGTGGATTGGTTGTTTTGGCTTCCAACACACTATTAGCTTCCACATGCAAGACTGAGCAGATATCATCATGAAGATGATTAAGTAATGGTTGGTTTAATATCTGTTTTTAATGATGTTATTACCATGGTAACTGACTCGTGTCTGCATTGTGTAATATGAATGATGTGTCTACTTTACAATTGAGTAAATCTCATTACCGATAAACGCAGCTGTGTCAAAGGTACCGTGAGAGAAAAATAGTAAACAGATGAAGGTCTGTTTTTAAAATGATATGGCTAAATGAATTTCCCAACAATATAAAGGAGATATCAAGAAAGGTAAACAGTCAATCAAGCCATCAATCGATCAATCAGATCCTTCATGAATGATTCAATTCCATGGTTATTACAATATGAACAATGTCATTGCTATCTCCTGATGATAGCAATGACATTGTGCAGTTGTATTTGTCTACAGCGGTATTTATTTTAGGTATATAGGTCTAAGATACTAAGGGCGTGTTCACACTATAGCTTTTTCCTCAACCCGGGTCGGACCCGGGTCGAACCCGGGTTGATCGATATTTCATTTTCTGTTCACACTAGCGCTATGTATGTGTTGAAAATTGAACCCCATTGCCTCCATCTGGCGTGATATATTGGCGTAAATATCCTTATTGTGGATCATTGAGTTCAAACTACTTTGCACGGTCTCATCCACCCAGAGTTCCATCATGGATTCCGTTTCAATTTGACTCCATTTATTTGCCATTTTTGACAAATTTGATAAAGATTTCAACCAGAACCAGAAGCAGACGAGAGCGTGCGAAGCAAAGCTGAAAACTGACGTAAACAACTACGGTCAGAGGTTAGCAGTCAGGTTAGCTACTTCCGGCAACCCGAGTCGAACAGCGATTTCTGTTCACACTACAGTCGACCCGGGTAGAACCCGGGTTGAACCCGGGTTCTACCCTTCACTTTCGCAGGGTTGTAATTTTCGACCCGGGTCGGTTTTTTGAGCCTATTTTTCTGTTCACACTAGACTTCAACCCGGGTTCGACCCGGGTCCGACCCGGGTCGTGGAGAAAACTAGCTATAGTGTGAACACGCCCTAAGTCGCATATCCAATATTTAAACTACATGTACTTCTCTGAAGTACTTTAGTTTTGTCTACTAACTTATTGTTATCATCCTCCACTGTGATTAGATAAATCAACCAAAGTGTATTAATATTTCACGCTGAACATCTTGAGCACAATATCAATGACATCTATCTTACAACATACAAATGATACACAATACAGAAACTGCTAATTGAAAATCCAGCCAACCAACTTAAAGGCTCCCAATATTATTTATTGGTTTAATGACCATTTAGAATTAATGATGAGTTACATGATGATTGTCTTCAAAAATCTATGTGTGTGTGTGTAAATAATGTAGTTTGCCATTTGAGTTATTAATGACACCTATATCTTCCTTGTTTTTTTCCCTTCTTGACAGCTGAGGATGGACAAGCATTGGTAAATGTAGAGAAAGTCAAGTTACTTAGGAATGAAAAACGAGAAGGTAGGTGTCAAGATTTACTTCGTACATAAAGCCTCATCCCCGAACTACTTGTGGAGTGGATGGTTATTTAAGTATACAATTTAAAACTTGCCGTCGTGTAATCTTGCCAACAAAATAGAGTGAAGTAAGTTAAGGTGGTGTGTATTACATTGAAGCCTTTGGGTTGCAAGTTGTTGATAACCCTTTATACGCTGAAACATATTGCAATGTGTGATATGCTAAGCATTCTATATGCAGGTGATTGATATCAGCTGAGCAATGTGTTACATTGCAAGCTGCTCAGGATAGTTATAGCGTATCATAACATAGATGTCTAATTTGCGTATATAATGGCAATCATATCACATAACACATCCGTGCCGATTATTTATTCTACCTCAAGGAATAAACAACAAAACCCATGATTGGATGATAAATGTAGTTGAACTAATTCTTTGGAAAGCGTCCTTTATATTTGTACGTTATTGTATGTGGTAAATGATCCATTACATGATTGCATCCTAATGAGATATCGTATAGTAATGGGATGATATATGATCTACTAATGCAATAAGGTTACGGTCATACATCTATCTATCACTCCTTAATGATGATGTACGGTATTGACCCATCTATTATAGGTAGTGTACTAGCATAGTAGCTGATAGCTCACAGAGCTATAGTATTTTTTAGATGCACATGAATTATCTATGGTATTAAATGCTGTAGTAGAGATTTTATCAATAAATAATCACATCAATGATTGGGATGATTTTCATCTTTTTCAAGAGCAGGAAAATCTTGAAGCTTTTTAGGGAAAAGCTACATCGTATTATTGACCTAGATCAAGTAGATTTGCATGAGTACACTGATTTAAGGAATCTCGTTAAGTTGTTTTAATATTAAACACATCGTGTGTAAGCACTTCTTAAAGAGTGCTCTATTAGTTTGCAAGTGAGATGCACCGAAAATGAAATATGAAATAATAAGCACCGAGTGCTCAGAACCAGTTTGTAGACGTGGTAAGATCCTTAGCATCTGTACAACACAAAGAAACGCTTTATGCTTTGTCAGATGCTGGGAAAGACTGCCATTATAGCTAATCCCAGGTATCACCGTTTTTTTACCCTAATCATAGCATGCAAAAAGTTGGATGCTGAATTATAACAAAACTGTACTTACTAGAGTAATACATTTGACTTATTAAAGAATTTGAAACAATTATGTTTCATTTTAAAATTTTGATATTTTTAATTGTTTTTAGCTCCTCTGTCCTGACAACTTTGTCCATGTTTTACACTTTGAAGTTTGAAGTTGAAGGAGCCAGTCCTGGCTTTACCCTTTCCCAGTACAAATATTCATATACCGTTCTCACATTCTGATTGCAATCATTAAATATAAAAAAAATGCTGTAACTTAAAAAATTGCTCAAAATAAAATCCACCGGGGAACCATTCCACTTATCAACATTGTTGTGATTTATGCCCTAAGCATGCGGCAGATTTACCTATATGCCAGTATGCGCTTGAGATTGGGAAATGTTGTTCCAGCTTTGGCACTTTTATGACATGAGCGGTGTGCAGTTATTGATTTTTGTGTCAGATTTGTAGTATGAAAATAGTTAGAAGGCAATTTAATGCCTCCCTAAGTTAGGGGTGTTATTACTATGTATGAGCATTAATTAGATGGGAGAAAGAATAGCACTTTTGCTAGTAAACTTGTCAGCAGCCTACTGTCAGTAGTCTACTTATTGCACAAGATTTGTCTCTTCAAAATAGGCATTTTTAATTAAATGGTAATACAAGAAGAGAACATTGAAAGATGAATGATCACGAAGGCTTCATTGCTTTATACAGTTATTAGTTCAGAATATTGATATGGCATATTCTGCATTTTCTTTTTGCTCGAATTTAAAATTGATAAGTTTGCATGTGTGTATTAGTATGATTGATTTCACTTTCAGTGCTCTTTCAGTATTATTGATGTCAGTGCATCTACTAATGTCAGTGCTATCTACTGAAGATAATCTTTCAGGGTGTATTTTACCAAAGCTCAAGTTACAATGCATCTTACGTGTTGTTGTTTTGAACCCATCTTAATGATGAAACGTATCTTAGCTAAGATGTCATAGAAATTTGATCTTACTATACCCATCATATGTTACAAAGTATTTTTCTTCTAGCACAATGCTTGTGATGGAACTCAACATGTCATAAACATACACAGGTTATCTGTCCTATCCTATGATGGTTCTCAGGACCTAATGGCCTTCATAGACATGGGACCATGTTAAAGCACACCTACGAAGCATCTACAGCTGCATTGAATCTGGTGTGGACTTGGGAATGGTATCTATAATGAATATGGTCATGTGTTTTAAACTCGCCTCCTTTCGCGTTACACACGGATTTTGGCTTTCGCAACATGATTTTAACTTTACACATTTATATTTGCTTGTATACCCCCCCCCCTGAGGTAGTATAAGTATACATTTTCTGAAAGGAAATTGCATGAGGAAACCAAATATGCCATTAAATTATAGTACATCCAAGAACTAAAATGGTATGATCGGAAATGTTCGTAAAAATATCAGAGTTTTTTAATTTTTAATTTGAGATCCATATATTTTTTATACCTACCCCTATCATTATTTACGTTACATATTTGAATTCCTCATGAAATTACCCATTAGATGATATATAATTGTCAAAGTTACTACGTCGGTATGGTAATTATACCGGCTAGTGAATATCTCCATTTTTTATTTTATATATTTTTAGAATTTTCAGAAATATTTGTTCAAGGATGAACCCTTCCCTGATATAAACTGCATTTCTGAATTCCTCTAGTTACAAGCTTTCCAAAAATGTATACTTTTGCTATCACAGGTTGAAAACTTTTTCTGTTATAGTCATTTTTATAAATCCGGTAAATTGAGGCTGATTATTCATGTTGACTGTGTAGTGAATTGGAAGAAAGCTGATGATCATGGTCTTATCCATAATTAATTAGTTGTTACAAATAGTTGACAAGTCTGTTGAACCAGATAATTAAAGACTACTAAATATCCTTTAAAATGGGACCAGAATGGTGTTTGTAACATTAGGGGATGACTAGTTATTGTAAAAAGAACAAAGATTATTGGACTATCTCCATTGAGTTTGTACAGGCGGCACCCCTTCCAGCGGCACCCCTTCCAGCACCACCCCTGGTCTCCAAACATCAAACAGCTGTATCTCCCCTTCTGTATTAGCTATACCAATGCCATTTTGCAGGCAGATAGCTTGTTATTAGGGCTTTAAAATGATACCAAATTTGTTGAGATAGCTTTTGTGGTTTTGAAGTTATTTAAGGAAAATGACAGCATAAAACTAAAACATGTAACGGCACCACCCTATTGGGAGGCGAGTTCATAACGTGTGACCATATATGTTATTTAATGCAATCATGCAAAATGAGCCTGAAGTCAAAAGTATCACTTTTTTATTATTTTTTATTGATTGTGTTGCCCACTTGCAATACAACATTTTACAGAAAACCCAATGAAGATTGAACATTTAATTCCAAAGATATGAGCAAATGAAGGGTCTTAATAGAATAGAAACTAAAGATATTCTATCCTTTGTTTGGTCATATCTCAAAGTCAATATTTGCAACTTTCAACTCATTTTGCTTGATCACATCAAATGTATGTGTTTAGTGAAATTGACTTGCTAGGCATTGGAACTTACAGATTGATCTTTGTACTTTCAAAACATGAGATGCATCATATATATTGGTTAAAGGAGGGGTCCCGCAAGCACAAGATTGAGCATTATTTCTTAAAAAAATAACTATGGAGCCGAAATTACATAACTATATAGAACAAAACATCATACTAGTCACAAAAACGAATAAAAACTGCCATCTCTCAACATGCAATTTTTAAAATTTGCGGCGTTTGAAAGTCCCGGTGTCGATGACGTCATGGTTATCGGTGCTCAAATTTGCGCCTGTGCATTGTATAACTGTGACTTCATCGACACCGGGACTTTTGATCGCCGCAAATTTTAAAAATTGCACGTTTAGAGATGGCGGATTTTATTCGTTTTTGTCATAAGTGTGGTGTTTTGTTCTATATAATTACAAAAGTTGAGCTCGATAGTTATTTTTCGAACATGTAATGCACAATGTTGTGCTTCAGTGGCGTAACCAGCGGGGGGGGGGGGGGGGGGGGGGGGGGGGGGGGGGGGGGGGGGGGGGGGGGGGGGCAGGGACCCACTTGGAACCCTTGCCCCCCCCGCTTGCCCCCCCAAATGAAATCAAGTACGGCTGTAAATAAAATTTACAAACAAAGTACACACCAAATCCCCCCAATAATGACATCGTGTGGGTTAAGATTGGCACTGTCGATTCATTTGACGAAAGGAATCATGGAATGATGGTCAAAAGTACACATATGACAAATTTTCGCGCGCTACGCGCGCATATGTCTTCCCAAAATGAAATATTCTTTGGTACAAGCTTGTTTACAGCCAAAATGTAGCTCAATCGTCCAAAAATGAGCTATAAAGTCGAAAATTTTCGCGTGCTACGCGCGCATCCCTTGACTCAAAAAATCTTAAGAGCCCCACTTTTAAAGTCACTGCCCCTTCTTGCCCCCCCAAATGAAAAAGTCTAGTTACGCCACTGTTGTGCTTGCGGGACCCCTCCTTTAAATGCATCCTGATTGAATCACTGTCCGTGCTATCTACTGGAGATAGCATTCTCTATCAAGTATAAAATGTTAGTAAGCCTTTATTACTATATTTCTTTGTATCATTTATATGTCAACATTATATAAATCATGTCAATTCCATCTATTCAAGATGAATGACATTGACTTGTCAAGAGATAATCTTTTGGGCTAATGAAGAAAAGAAGTAGTTATTTTTGAGACTTAATAATATCAGTGCTATCTACTGAAGATAGCTTAATTTGTCAGTTGGAAAATGTGAGTTCTATCTACTGAAGATAGCTTAATTTGTCAGTTGGAAAATATAATTGCTATCTACTGAAGATAGCTTAATTTGTCAGGTGGAAAATATCAGTGCTTACATTGTATCTACTGAAGATAGCTTAATTTGTCAGTTGGAAAATATCATTGCTATCTACTGAAGATAGCTTAATTTGTCAGTTGGAAAATATCAGTGCTATCCACTGAAGATAGCTTAATTTGTCAGTGGGAAAATGTGAGTGCTCTCTACTGAAGATAGCTTCATTTGTCAGTTGGAAATGTCATTGCTATACTACTGAAGATAGCTTAATTTGTCAGTGGAAAAATGTGAGTGCTATCTACTGAAGATAGCTTAATTTGTCAGTTGGAAAATGTCAGTGCTATCTACTGAAGATAGCTTAATTTGTCAGTTGGAAAATGTCATTGCTATTTACTGAAGATAGCTTAATTTGTCAGTTGGAAATATCATTGCTATTTACTGAAGATAGCTTAATTTGTCAGTTGGAAAATATCAGTGCTATCTACTGAAGATAACTTAATTTGTCAGTGGGAAAATGTGAGTGCTCTCTCCTGAAGATAGCTTAATTTGTCAGTTGAAAAATATCAGTGCTCTCTATTGATGAAGATAGCTTAATTTGTCAGTGGGAAAATGTGAGTGCTATCTACTGAAGATAGCTTAATTTGTCAGTTGGATAATGTGAGTGCTATCTACTGCAGATAGCTTAATTTGTCAGTTGGAAAATTCATACTCCCGTTGGTGCGCACCGGCCATACTCCCGTTGGTTGGTGCGCACCGGCCGACGTTGGCGAAGAAAAGTTGACATGGGAGTATGAAAGTGTCTTAAGTGGCATATTGTCTCACTGTTTGTGGAAAAGCTACAAAAGTAGGCCTACTCTTAAAAGTTGAGTATGTTATCTGAAGATAACACAATGTGTCCATCAGTTCGAACAACCCAAGCACTTTGTTTGTATAAACATTTTAGCAAAATTGTTATTTGTTAATTGGTTTTTGCAGCTGCCATCTACATCTAATTGAATATTATGACACTTCAAATACTCATTTAGTCACTCTTTTAAAACATTTCTACATTTTCAACAAATGTCAATTGGGGAAATGCCAATACTGAAAAGTAAATAAAATATAAGTGATTGACCACTTCTGATGTTTTCTCTCTGAAGACTAAGAGTAAGCAAACAATAAGTTAGCTATCACTATCAGTGTGGCTATATATCAAATGTAATTTGGTAGTACCACCATGAATAATAGATGACTGTCGTTCTGGTGCAACATCACCCATGAATCTGTCTAGCAAATATATATGGGGTCTGTTTAATTTGAAAAGAGAAATGACTTAACAAGTTGTTGATGATGAAACGTGACAAGTGTCCAAGTGTGGCTGTCAGATTTAATATTTGCTGATCACTCCATGCTAAAGTTGATGCCAGAATTAATATAACATTGTATATTGCATTTGGTCTGATTTTGGTAGTCACACTGGTCATTTCCTTTTTCCTATCAAATGAAGATACATCTATTTCTCGGTATGAATAATGTTGGTGCTATCGATTGAGGATAGCATCTCTTTGTTAGTAGAATTGATCTAAAGCTATTCACTGATTACTGTAAAGGTTGAAATGTTTGCGCTACATTTATTGTCGCGCTTTTAACACTCGAACCAGTTACCATTATTAATAACTCACAAATATATATAAAATGTCATGAACATCGAATCGATTTCATGGGTAGACTATCTTTCGAATCAAAGTGCTCAATTCCAGTAAAGGAAGAGCTATATAAAAAATTCAAAGTTTAGACCTTCCGAGAAAGGGAGTCGTTACTCTGAGTTTCATGCTTAACGCAATCGTCAGACGACGACAAGGATATATATATATATATATTACATATAGGTCTATGTGATGAAGCTACAAATTATGAATATAAAACACGCAAATCAGTTGAAACTCTGCAAAGTGCCAAAAATTAATTGTGCAGAAATTAGCACTTTTACAGTATGACATTCTTGAACCAGTATGATTAATTTGGTGCGATCTACTGAAGATGAGAATCATTAGCTTGTTTGATTCAATTCAGTGCTTTCTACTGAAGATAGCATCCATTTGTTATAGTCAATATCATAATGCATAGAAATCATTCCAAATAGGCAAGGGAAGGTATGGTGTGTAAACCCTGAACTGATTTCCACAGTAAGAAATACTCATAATTCTTAATGAGGCACTCAACCAGCAGCACATGGTGGACAATATTGTCCAAAGTGATGACGATGATTAAAGGATGATTAATTTTAGAGCTATCTACTGATGATAACGCTCATCTGTTAATACAAATAGGATTAATGTAAATGCCATAATTTTGGAAATATCTACTGATGATAACGCTCATCTGTTAACACTAACAGGATTAATGTAAATGCCATTAGTTTTGGAAATATATACTGAAGATAACGCTCATCTGTTAACACTAACAGGATTAATGTAAGTGCCATTCATTTTGGAAATATCTACTGATGATAACGCTCATCTGTTAACACTAACAGGATTAATGTAAGTGCCATTAATTTTGGAAATATCTACTGATGATAACGCTCATCTGTTAACACTAACAGGATTAATGTATGTGCCATTCATTTTGGAAATATCTACTGAAGATAACACTCATCTGTTATAACACTAACAGGATTAATGTATGTGCCTTTAATTTTGGAAATATCTACTGATGATAACGCTCATCTGTTAACACTAACAGGATTAATGTAAGTGCCATTAGTTTTGGAAATATCTACTGATGATAACACTCATCTGTTATAACACTAACATGATTAATGTATGTGCCATTAATTTTGGAAATATCCACTGAAGATAACACTCATCTGTTATAACACTAACATGATTAATGTATGTGCCATTAATTTTGGAAATATCCACTGAAGATAACGCTCATCTGTTAACACTAACAGGATTAATGTAAGTGCCTTTAATTTTGGAAATATCTACTGATGATAACGCTCATCTGTTAACACTAACAGGATTAATGTATGTGCCATTAGTTTTGGAAATATCTACTGATGATAACACTCATCTGTTATAACACTAACATGATTAATGTATGTGCCATTAATTTTGGAAATATCCACTGAAGATAACACTCATCTGTTATAACACTAACATGATTAATGTATGTGCCATTAATTTTGGAAATATCCACTGAAGATAACGCTCATCTGTTAACACTAACAGGATTAATGTAAGTGCCTTTAATTTTGGAAATATCTACTGATGATAATGCTCATCTGTTATAACACTAACAGGATTAATGTATGTGCCATTAATTTTGGAAATATCCACTGAAGATAACACTCATCTGTTATAACACTAACATGATTAATGTATGTGCCATTAATTTTGGAAATATCCACTGAAGATAACGCTCATCTGTTAACACTAACAGGATTAATGTAAGTGCCTTTAATTTTGGAAATATCTACTGATGATAATGCTCATCTGTTATAACACTAACAGGATTAATGTATGTGCCATTAATTTTGGAAATATCCACTGAAGATAACGTTCATCTGTTAACACTAACAGGATTAATGTAAGTGCCTTTAATTTTGGAAATATCTACTGATGATAACGCTCATCTGTTAACACTAACAGGATTAATGTAAGTGCCTTTAATTTTGGAAATATCTACTGATGATAATGCTCATCTGTTATAACACTAACAGGATTAATGTATGTGCCTTTAATTTTGGAAATATCTACTGATGATAATGCTCATCTGTTAACACTAACAGGATTAATGTAAGTGCCTTTAATTTTGGAAATATCTACTGATGATAATGCTCATCTGTTATAACACTAACAGGATTAATGTATGTGCCATTAGTTTTGGAAATATCTACTGATGATAACGCTCATCTGTTAACACTAACAGGATTAATGTATGTGCCATTCATTTTGGAAATATCTACTGATGATAATGCTCATCTGTTATAACACTAACAGGATTAATGTATGTGCCATTAGTTTTGGAAATATCTACTGATGATAACGCTCATCTGTTATAACACTAACAGGATTAATGTATGTGCCATTAGTTTTGGAAATATCTACTGATGATAATGCTCATCTGTTAACACTAACAGGATTAATGTAAGTGCCATTAGTTTTGGAAATATCTACTGATGATAACGCTCATCTGTTAACACTAACAGGATTAATGTAAGTGCCATTCATTTTGGAAATATCTACTGAAGATAACACTCATCTGTTATAACACTAACAGGATTAATGTATGTGCCATTAGTTTTGGAAATATCTACTGATGATAATGCTCATCTGTTATAACACTAACAGGATTAATGTATGTGCCATTAGTTTTGGAAATATCTACTGATGATAACGCTCATCTGTTATAACACTAACAGGATTAATGTAAGTGCCATTAATTTTGGAAATATCTACTGAAGATAACACTCATCTGTTAACACTAACAGGATTAATGTAAGTGCCATTAGTTTTGGAAATATCTACTGATGATAACACTCATCTGTTAACACAGTGGTTCCCAACCTCTGGGTCGCGACCCCAGGTGGGATTGCGATGCACTTTTTGTGGGGTCGCGGACTATCCTAATTTAACAAAAATAAAATGCTATGTTTTCATGAAAAGTGTTATCGTTATATAACAAATATATTGGCTAATAACCCAATGTGACTTATCGCTTCCCCGCAATAGAATCGATCATTCCAATCGATATCTGCACAAAGATTATGGAGAATTATTGCATGATAATTGACCTATTTACAGCAGCTGTGCGTGCAAACTTCTCACAGGGTTGTCCAGAAGGGCGAGCCTGATTACACCTATTCGTTTTTTATTACCCAAATTTTAAAGTTGTTACGTTTTGTGCAGAAACAGTGGCGTAACCAGTGACGTTGTGTCGGTTGAGATTGGCACTGTTGGTTCATGTGACAAGAGGAATCATGGATTTATGATGGTCAAAAGTACACAGATGAAATTTCCAAAATGCAATATTCTTTGGTACAAGCTTGTTCAGAGCCAAAATGTACCTCAATTGTGCCAAAAATAAGTGTAAAGTCGAAAACATTCGTGCGCTGCGCGCGCATTTCTTGACTCAGAACAATGTTGTCTGTTGACCTTCTGTTGATCTCCCCAATATCAATAATCTAGTTATGCCACTGTGCATACAGATGGCCGGCGCATCACACAAATGACCTTACCGGGACAAATTCATTGAGCTAGGTTTCTATTATGTGGCCCCCACATGTGACTTTGTTCTGTGAGGGGACGCTCTCTGATGCTGGTTTCTGGAATGGGGTCAGCACCAGAAAAAGGTTGGGAACCACACTAATAGGATTAATGTAAGTGCCATTAGTTTTGGAGCTATCTACTGAAGATAACGTTCATCTAAGGTTGCCTCTTCTATTTCTATTGAGTGCAAACAATTGTGTGGATCTTTTTATTGGTTATTCTGGAGACAGATAAATCCTTGTACATTCTAAAAACCCAAGAATAGACTACTGTTTATAATCTTAATCCCCAACCATAAATCATTGATATCTTTAGTAGTTAGCACTGAGATTAGGCCAACAAAAAAGGTTTGTTGCCCAAACACGACTGTCCCGACACATACAATCTCAAAATCTCCTCCCCTTTTTTATTTATTTTTATTTAGAGATATTTGTTATGGTAAAAATGATGTATATTTTGAAATGATATTTTTTTATCTGAAGTTGCCAAATATATGAATAAACTGTCCTAGACTTCATTTATACTCATATCATCCCTTGTAAGATTCTAGCAAAAACAGGACATCAATCATGGTCTGAGGGTTTGTACTACGGGCTGTAAGCCTGTCACCTTTGTATCCAACGCACAGGTTTTCACAGAGATTTTATTAGACTTTTCACCTTTTTTTTTGGTATGGCACTATTAAAACAAACATATAAAAACATTTGAGTACTGTAAAAGTGGTAATTTTTGCACGATTACATTTTCGCGCTTTGCAGATTTTCATCCATTTCGCTTGTTTTTAAATTCGTGATTTGAAAATTCATTACATAGACTTAATAAATATGTTTGTGTGTTTTTATTTCGTGGTAGCTGCTTGGAGCGCAAAAATGTCCTCGTTTATAGTAATTGAAAACAAAGTTATATAGAATTTTTCTTCTATATAAGTGTCGGTAAGCCTTAGAAGTGCGAAAACAAACTTTTTGTCGTTGCCAAATGCTGATAATTTAATGCTCTCTTGGGTAGATAGCACTTGCATTAATTATTTTAACAAAACAATGGTTTCTTCAATAAAAAGCATTGAGAACCTACTGACAAATGACATCAGTTATCACTGCCTGTCCGCCCGGGAGGGGTACTCGCCTAAGACGGTATACGGGGGTGTGCCGCTCTAATGGGTAGGTTTTTGGGCACAAAATCCCTAAACATGGGGTATGACTTTGTGCTGGAAATCCCTAATAATGGGGTCACTTTTTACAAATTAGTCTATTTTCGCGAAATTTTTGTCTATTTTCGCGAAAATTTGCCAAAATTAGGTCTATTTTTGCGAAAATTTGCAAAAATTAGGTATATTTTCCCGATAATTTGCGAAAATTTGGTCTAAAATGAAGCAAAACCCCTAAAAATGGGTACCGATTTTTCCAAAATCACCCCTAAAAATGGGTATGGGTTTTGAATCTCCAGCGGCACACCCCCGACCAAACCAAATCCGAGTACCCCCCCCCCCCCCCCCCCCCGGGCCTGTCCGTCCATTTTATACATTGTTTTGTTGTGGCCATCTTCTTTTTGACACGGTTTTCTCTCAGGGTATCAATTTGTTGTTGATACAATCTGAGGTATCTTTTGCCCTGTACTCAACCCATTATTCCGCCTGTCTACAGAGCCCCTTCAACAACTCTTTCAACAATTCATCTACTTACTGGGGACAGATACATGATAATTCAAGTGTGCAATTACAGAACAAGTTGTATCAAGGGAGGACCTTGACATTTTCAAAAACATGAACAGTGGAAGCTTGAAATGTGTCTGATACATGCTCTAATTTCTTTTGATTGCCTTCGATCATCCTTGGGGAAACGTCTAGTTCTTATCTATGGCATGGGGCATACCTTTTCTATATGAAAAGAGTTAAATTGAAAGCTGGATGGATGCAATCTTGATTTGTAAAGAGTGCAAGATGGAGGATTGCAAGTGTGCCATGGGTGGCTTTCAGAGTGCTTCCGCTTGTGGTATCTAATACTTTTAAAAAAGATTTCAGCTACGCTTTATCGTCATTGGGTACACTCATTATGCCAGCAGTATTATGGAGAGTATCACTTATTGTTTAAGTGTTCATCTTCTGTTGGGTTAATTTGTGTGGTGTTGTGTTAAAATACTGTTTTGTGAGTCCTTAAATATGCCATTTTGGCATCTTATATTACACAATCTAGCCCAAGGAACATATTCACACATTGCTATTATTAAGCACAACATTTGTGGTGTGCAGAATTAAAAACACAATACAAGTTTATTGGGATCATCAGCTCTGTTGCCTGTTTTGGGTACTATTTTCCAAGAATTTACATGTGCTCCCACTAATATTTACTACCCTCAGTGTTTCTAGTTAAGATTGACTGACACCATAGTATTAAGTGTTTATACTTCTCGTATGAACACTAACTGTCTCTATATCTTAACAGGGTGCATCTAATTTGAGTTAATTAGTCAATACTGTCAAAGTGGTCATTTCGGTGTGATTTATTTTTGAGATTTGCCAATATTTAACTGTTTTGCGTGAAAATATATGAAGCGCAAAAATGTCCACTCTAACCATGAAGCTAGAAGACAGGAGTTACTTCTTGCCAGCATCAATGGGACGATGTTGATCACCGTGGTACTACACAAAAGAGGCTAAATCATTGTTACAACGTGTATTGCACTGACAATCAAAGTTACCGCGGAAAAATCAATCTAGATTGACAAAGCGGCAGTAAGCGGTAGTCCCACTCTTGATGGTCCGACGCTAGCGTGTTTACCTCAATTCTTGTATTGAAAATATCTATTTATCTCAAAGCACTACCAATTTTGGTAAATAAATTTATGTTTTTGATATTGCAAATGTGTAAAAACCAGGAAAAATACTGTACATATCATAACGAAACTATTGACAGGCGGTTGATTTATATTATAAGATGCAGATCAAAATGTAAATAAAAATAAGTCAATATTCAAAATGATGAACAGTTTATATTTCAACAGAAAAATCGTGCGAATCCGTGCACACTTAAAAAGGTTTAAAACAATTACTTATACACCATATCTGTCTTGTTATAACAGAATAATAAAATAAATAATATAAATTCAATGTAAAATCATTTTTTTAGTAAAACTTGACAATATTCTTTTATTTTCAGTTTATTCAGAATACATTGTTCTTGGCACCGCGGAGAGTGAATTTGGGGGAGAGAAAGCAATGTTTGAATGTACATTCCGATCCCAAAATGAACCACTTATTATGACAATGTTTAAAATAGGCCACATAATGTATCATAAATTTACTGGATTGAAAATCCAATTAAATTGGCTGGCAACTTCGGCGGTGATTATCATCGCTCAAAGAAGAGGTGTGCGCAATTGATGGGACAATTGTATGATTAGGGTTGCGTAACAAGACCTTTCTCCTTGTCTTCTAGCTTCATGCTCTAACAGTAGTGGAAAATAGGATGACAATGAGATTGCTTACCTCACTGTTTAACATCGCTAAAGATAAGAAGATACCTGTAAGTTTCTATCAGCATTCAGAATGATAAATCACTATCAAAGTGATTATGTAACCCCCTGGTAACTAGATCACATGCCATTTGATGTGATGGTTCACGTCATAGACTTATGTAGCGATCATTTCGATCGGGTTCAGTACTCGACAGCGTGATCCAATTGACATAGTGATAATCAGATTACACGTTACACTTAGATGCTGAATACTTAGGATTTCATTACACCTACGAGAGCATATGTGCATATAATTATGTGGAAATGGGAAATGGATACTGGAAGCTTTTAAAAAACACTAGTCTCTTGATTGACCAGTGATGAAATTGTTAGCTGCAATGGTGATTGTGAAGGGTCACTCGGATTAATGCGTAGTGGGCGTGCACTTTTTGCTTATAGCTTTTTGCTGTGAAATAGCTGGAATTAATTTGAAAGCATTTTGACAATTGACTAGATCTATAGCTGTAAGAACTGTTTCATTCTTTAGCATGGCATTTGATGTACTTAAGAAAACATGGAAAACTTGTGAGGACATCTCAAGTTTTCCCCTTATTAGATTTATATCCAAACTCAACTCCAAATCGCAAAGTATCCATAGACTATAGAGGGTTGTTGTCATGTTTTTTAACCTGGGCTACATTTGTGTTGCATGGGTCTATTTCATGAAATATACCCCCTTTTGCAGTTTCAGTAGAATATATCAACATAGTTTACATCTATAGTATGTGACGCCGCATGTCAAAACCAGGCACAATTGGGCAGGAGCTCAAAATTGAGTTATTGATGTATTATACAAATAATATAGGCTTTGCACTTCACAACACCACTTGTTTTATTGAAATCGGACATTCCTAACGGACATTCCTAACTCGAGTTGTAACATTTTGAATTTGGACTGCCTGAAATGTTAAAAATTAGAAAACGTCCATTAAAATGTGCATGAAACAAAGTAAATAATAAAGAAATAAATAAGAATAAACAATTAAAATATGGTTTCCCGATGAAATTTCAGTTTGAAATTTTTACAGCTCCTTTTTGACATGAGTAGCATTTTTATATCATGAGAATCTAAAAATTGACAAAAATAACCCCCAAAACATTTTTGGCATTTTTCTCCATTCATAACTCTGCCCAATTCCGCCTGGTTTTGACATGCAGTGTCACGTATATGAAACCAAATATAGAAAGCTTATAATCTAAAGTTAAAAAATATGGTAACTCGAAATCAAATATACAAGGTGACCTAAACATTATACAGGGTGTATCAATTAAAATTGTATACAAAATGATGATTTTCTTTTTTTCTTCCATTATCTAAATGCAGGACCTATTCAAAGGCTAGGCATGTTTTTGCTGTAATTGAGTAATTACCCATCCAGCCATATACAATATTAATTGGTCAGCTTATTAGGAAATATACCGGGTGGTCAAAATTATTTTTTAAATATTGGCAAAAAAATAACTAAATTATGCAAATACAAATTAGGACTCATTGCTTTTACATCAAAATCAGAGCCTTGATTTGATAACTCTTTCCAATTTTACTGCAAGTAACATTTTTGAAACCTTGACAAAAACGGATTTGTGGCTATATGGAAATGGTTTATCCTACTTCGTTAATCAGATTTGAAAATTAGTTAATTAGCTTAATTGATACTTTAAGTAAATGATGTAAAGCATTGTTGCAACATTTAGAACTAAACTGGCTTAAAGGTAGATGACCCGATCACATTCCGATTTTCAACTTGAAGTTTTCTATTCTACATGAAAGGTCATCCTTAAAAAAGTCGTGTTCCAAAGTTTGAGTTGCATAGCTCTAATGGTTCTTATTTTAGACGCACAAGATGCGGTAAACTGTACCCATTGAGTAGTACACAAACTATATCTGTGGTTACCACCATTCGCGGTAATTCGACGTTATTTCATCGATTTCTCCGTAATTATACAGATTTAGGCCGTCAAATTTCAGTATGATGATGAGAAAAATACGAGCTTTCATATGATATGAAAATCTCTGTATGTTTGAAATAATTCTGTGTTACGAAAATGTGATCGGGTCATCTACCTTTAATACTAAGAATTAGAAAGCTCTATTACAGGACAACGGTCCATTTTCACCCATTATTAGACAATTATCTCCTCCTCCTCCTCCTCCGCCACTTCCTCAACCACCGACTAATTATGCTTTAACGAGCTGTATTAATTAAATCAAAAGTGATGGATTTTTTCTCTCTTCAGATTAGTTAAGGGTACTAATTGCCGTTAAAATAAGCCCAAACATAAGTCAATCCCATAGAGGGTTACACAAATACAATAGCCTAAAGACAACAACAAAAAATGATCAAAATGTAACAAAACCACCTTTATGGGTGCCAAGGTAAAAAAACGCAACCTTATCTAATGTTAGATAACACAGACACTATCCTTAGTATTTGATTTGATTTCATAGATGAAAGTATATGTTGCCACACAGAAGGAGAAATGGGAAGCCTAAGTATTGAAGTGAAGGACCATACCCTGATATTAATAAAGGATGAGGTCTAAATTTAATCTTGTGTGAAGTAGATGTACGCCTCATTAGTTGGAGCAAATCTATCAAGGGCGTACGTGAAAAAGCTTAAAAACTGTTTCTGCTTTCAATTTGTCATCAATCAGGTGTTTTTCTTGACTTATATTACATCAGGTTTTTTAAAATTTTAATTGTTGTGAATATAAAAAGCTTAGTATGTGGCAGTGTAAACCGTTCATATGGTGCCTCTTCATCATTGTAAGTGGCCAATTTCTGACCATGTTGTGTTAGATTAGTATCAAGGGACTACATGTACTCTGATATTTTCAAAAGAGTGATGTGTAATCCCAAATGTATCTAGAGTGACCTGGCTTGTGTATGAGTCTAGGTTAGTATATTTTGTGCATTAGTTGAGCTGATGTAGGTTAATTTGCGGGGCAAGAATGTATTAAAGATAGTACACAATTGCATTAGCAGGATTTCCCAGGTTCATCTTCTGACCGCCCAATCCAGTGGCCGTCAAAGTGTCTTAAAGAAAATAATTCGGAAAATGCTTTTTGAAACCGTATCTTGTTTTCCTACGAGTCTAATTTTCTTTCAACGGGGCATCATCTCAGATTATAGTTGAGCATTCCATATTGATATGGCAGGTCACAAATGTGGGGTTATAAAGGTATATTTTGCACATCATCGCAAAGATTTAGTTCTGTTTACTTCCTAGGTGTACCCTGCACATCGATAATTGTTATAAAGCATCTATTATTCCAAACTGGATTGAGGATTCAAACATGATTTGTATTATCTCTTATTATTAATGGGATATGTCAAAAATTGGCAAAATACAAAACTGATATTGTAAAAACTGCTTAAAGTTCTTCTTTTTTTCCCTTCTTTTTTTGTTTGTTGGGTACTTGGAAAAGAAATAAATATTAATATTTCATTATACAAAAGTATTACGTAGTTCATACTTTGTAAATGTGCATGCCTGGCCTGCAGCTATTACCATTGTGTCTGAAATACATGTTGAATGGCAGTACACTATCCCTATGCATCATTGATCATTATGGCATATTCACTACATGTAGAGCTCAACCATACACCTGACTTAAATAACATCCCCCAAAATATCTTGAATAAATAATAGACTTAAGATTGTATTAAAAAATTATTACTATATTAGCTGTCATACCATGGTATATTGAACCAAATGTACTTAATATTTCACAGGTAGGATAATAATTGCATATTATATATAAGACCTGAGGCTAAACAACTGTGTTGTCAGCTGATATTGGCACTTTGATATAATACAACATTAGGTACTTTTACAAACTGACAGAACATATGAAGTGATAATAGGCGAATGGCTGATACACCTTCAGAATACTAAATGTTTCCATAAATGGGTTCCACTTATCGCTGGTGACAGTCAGTTTGTGAACACTCTTATAGACTGGTGTTTAAAGTTAATTTGTGCAGAATAATTGCTATTGGGAAAAAGACATACATGATATGGACTATTATTTTGAAGTATACATTAGATGAATATTCTAGTAGGTCCTGGAGGCAAGATTGAATGCTGTAAGTAAACTAATTAAATTGAATTCTGCATGAAAGCTTGACATTCGGTATGAATATAATAATAATGTATGTTTGATGTGCATGAATGTACATTATGGTACTATACTCTGACTGATGAAATTGCTTTATCGCTCATATACACAAAATATTAGAAGTCGTTCAACTCTGTTGCCTCTATGAACGAATGTGAAGCGGTTTTTTTTATGGTAGAAGGCAATCTAGGAATCACTGAAGTATTACAATTTGCTGCTTTGAGGTGATTTTAATTTGCTGCTGGGAGGAGTGATTAGAATGGACATAGTGTTCCTGCATCTGGTCCTTCTAGCAATTTGTCAGCTTACTGATAATGATAACAAGACTAATGATAACAATGATAACATTGCCAACAATAAGTGATGTGTAGATGATTGCAAGTCAATGAACCTATTTTGAAATAGCATTTTAGCTTCACCAGTTCACAGTTTCAACTAACTAGTGAATTCCACAATGAATGAACACTACAGTTCAGAATAGGTGTTGTAAATGGTGCATTGTAGTTTGTTATTATAACCAAGATAGACATTGTTCAATTGCAACTGCAGCAGGTTTCGATGCGTTACATGTTGGCATTCAATTATTTTGTTATGTGCCGCTTGGTGCTAGTGCATACCGTGACCTAGCTTGACCCGTGATACATTTCTGATTATTATAGTGAAACTAGGGCTTAACCAAAGGCATCTCACGATATAATATGAGCTCAAGAGTTACTGGTGACGATGGTACATGCAAACTGAAGCTGTACAGATAACCCTGGGATGAGGACTCAGTGGATATAAGGTTACAGGATGTACTGTAAAAGAGGGAGAAAACTTGTGGTCGCCTTGCTCTGCAGCCGAAGGATGATGATGCAAAAGAGGGTCATCTTTGTCAGATAATGTCTCTCATTTTCATCGCGCCAGAGGATCATTCACACTAGGTCTATTCTAATTCTTAACTAGGTCATGGAGGAGGATTTTAAAATGCAATTCCTTTGTATTCTATTTAGAATTTCCCAGGGCCCAGTTTGATCTTAGAAAGCATAGAATGTCTCGCTGTTAAAAGTTAACAGGGGCGCTTCAACTTAAATTAAATTCTTAAGTCTATAGAGAAAGTGTAATGAAGGATTATAATGGCTGGAACCAGGTGTAGATGGTTATGGTGTTATTCTTTTATAGAATATTTTTTCAATGTGGTACTTTTAGACAGTTGTGCACATCGTAAAATCCAACTAACATGATTTCCCCATTTGTTATTTTGCAGGTCTTATACGATCCCGAGTGCGAGGAGCTGCAATAGCAACGAGTACCATCTTAACATTTTTAGATAGCCATTGTGAATGCAACGAACATTGGATAGAACCACTTGTTACGAGAGTGCATGAGGTAAGTGCAGTGGCCTAAGAAAACCTTTTTCAAATTGCTATCAAAAGTAATGTCCAAGCTGAAAGCTGAAAGTCTGGCACTTTTAAATGCCAGACTTTAAAACTAATTAGTTAAAACTAATTGCACCACAGAGTCAACTCAAAAAACTTCAAGAATTGCTTAACATTGATAGCCCGCTTGCTCGCGCCACAAGAAGTGTGTGCTGCCAGTACCTAGTAGTGTAGTGTTTTGTAGTGATGAGGAAGGTTAGGGTTAATTTGATATGCAAATTGTATTATCAGTTTCATTTGTTTGCACAAATTACTTACAATTGCCCCTAGGATTATTGTCTTAGCATACCATATTGTTGAAACAAGATTCGCTCTATGTCACTTTTGAATTGACAGATGTATTGTATCTGCAACACTAACACATCTTACTAAAGCACTTAGTTGGATGTTTCCATGCACAATTGTCAGCTTTATGGCTCAATCTATTCTACATTAACACAATCTGTAATAAACCTTTGAAGATAAACTGTGTTTAGCTGAGTGTGTGTGCATCACTATAAGGTTATTACTATGGGCATGATTACTGATGAGCTTGCGAGATCAGACGCATCCCCCGGCATATCAGAATGCCGCTTCTCAGCTGATTATCTCACTGCGAATTCTTACAAGAATGCCTTAAGCAATACTCTCCTCTCCCTACCTTAGAAAATCAAGCCAATATTCTTGCTGTGTAATATCCCTCAACGTGATATTACGTATTGTCTCAGGCAACGCATAGCCTTGGATTGCAACGAGTGTAGCTTTTTTGGGTTCTTTGTGAACCAGTATTGGTACATTGTATAGGTGAAAGGATTTTACCATTGATCCACTTTAATGTAAAACATTTTAGATAAGAAATATATCACAAGACTCTTACCAACTACCGGGCGTCTGTATTTCCGTTGCGCATTACAATTGACCTGCGGGCTGAAATCAGAATCGTATAGAAATAGAAATTTGGAATAGGAGAGATAACGATAACCGAAATGGAAATGGCTTGGACCTTGCCTGCCATTTAAGATATATTGTTTGTTGCTGTTGGCACATTCTTTGGTCGCGTATATGGTGCTTTGCCTTTTAGTTAAGTACAATGAATACAGGTGGGAAGGAAGAAGTATATTGGAATAGACAGTAGCCATCTATCGAAACTTTTTTGTCTGATAAGTACTTGGGGGAATCTGTCCCATTTGATTTGGCTTGGTCTGGAAAAAGAAAGAGAAAGGGTGGGTGGGGGGGGGGGGGGGGGGGGGGGCAAGATAAAATATTTCTCAACTATTTCATTGGACTAATTTGTTTTAACATGTTTCATTCTTTATCATTGACCATATCAATGCTTATAATGTTGCTATTGTTCATTCATAAGCCTTACCATGAGGGGTAAAAAGATATATGCATAGCGAATAGTGAATAGTCGGAGTTGGAGAATATTACATTCATTTGGCAATGTGTGTTGTCCATATAATAATGTTGGCCAATCAGATAGGGGGAAATAAATCCATGCCCATATTTGATATTCACTACTAGTCACTGATCTATGTTTTGAGGTCCAAGTAAGGCCAAAAAAGAATTAAGAAAGAAGTTGATTAAAAAATAAAAATAAATACTAAATGTGATATTTCTTAACTATTTTAAATATCGTATATTGGTTATAATAGCAACTTGTGTTCTGTTACTAAGTTATTTGTTAAATATTAAAGGTTGAGAGTTTTAGGAAAGAAGAAAGAAACATGTTCAACATTCTTTGAAATCTGTGTTATTTTGTAGTATATATTTGTTTTACCTAAAAAACAATAGAAGAAAAAAGAATCAACTGACCGACCCAGATGTTGGCACTTAAATAGCAAGTCAATTTTTGTTTATAGCCTTATGTGTTTGCTTAGATCTAACAATAGATCCATCCTCTGACTACCAATAGATCCTCTGACTACTCAACCTCTGACTACCCCAATCCAGTGTCCATCCGAGCCATCTAGCTGCACCAGCAAACTCTCGGCCAAATCATGATGTAATAACACATGGTCATATACTATAGGTAAATTAATAATTGAACGAACAACGCAAACGCAGTACAAAGATGATCATGCCCGAAATTATCACGCGAATGGTTGTGCGCGCTTCACGCAATGTACACGATACGCTGCTTAGTTGTGTTCGTTCAATTATTAATTTACCTATAGTATGATAATGCAAGTCATTTCTTAGGCTGGTATGAGGCAAGCCTTGAATTAAGCAGTGAACTGGGAGGTGTTTTTTAACCCTGGTCGCTAAGTTTTAGCTCCTGGCGTTTTTGAAATTTTGCTCAGAAAGCATAATGGACCAGGAGCAACTTTTGTCACAAGTAGCTCCTTGTCCAAATATGCTAAGTTTGAGGCTTGTCAGGAGGTGTACATGTATACATCTATGTAAAAAGTGATAGATTGGGCAGATTGTCATTCTACTGATTAACAGTGAATTTAATATTTTATATATAAAGGCTTGAGATAGATCATTTATTAGATTAAGAATGGGTAAGAACTCAAACTTTGTACTTCGTATAGTATTTTGTCAAAATATATACCTTTAATGTCTTTCATGGCTATAATCTATCATAATTGGGATGTTTGATTATATTGAAAATGGATTCTGTTGATCGCAAGTTTCTTGTCAGTATATGACCACGTTATACTGTACCATTTGATATTCACCAAAATGTTCATGGACAGTTGACAGGTATAAACACTTCATAAAGACATTCAAGTTTTTTCATAAACTGCAA
The DNA here is from genome assembly GCA_035610835.1 of Ophiura sarsii. Classification (NCBI taxonomy): domain Eukaryota; kingdom Metazoa; phylum Echinodermata; class Ophiuroidea; order Amphilepidida; family Ophiuridae; genus Ophiura; species Ophiura sarsii. The sequence continues at coordinate 65,537,153 of CM069441.1, read as the reverse complement.
AATCGCAAATACGTTGAAATGTCACTTAATGTCATGTGCTCGCCAAACACTAGACATATTGCACAGACAGCGACTAAAGAAAATATGTTGCTTATTGTTTTACCTACCTTTTAATTCTAAGCAATATTTAAGGGCTGTACTTTATGCTCTTTTATAATTTACTACATCAAATACATGAAGCGCCACAATCCCCATTTTTGCACACCTTTATTGTTTACATTAGAATTTGACAGATTGCCTGTTCTAAAACTGTCACATTTTACTAGGCTGGTCTTTTTGACATCCTTATAAGGAATTATATCGGAACAATTTCCCATGTGTATTCATCAAAGCAAATAGAGATAGCACTTGTTGTTTGACAAACTGGCTTTTCTTTGTGGGTTTGGATCAAAGTCAAATCCAGAAAGATTCCAAGGGACTGTTTGATAAGTGAGCATTGGGAAATAAGATGTGGTTTTCGTGGCAACTTAGGATTTATATCGGTATGGATGTGCATGGTAAATTGGACCAATGATAAGGCGCATGAAAGTCAATTGTGAGTTTCCTGTTACTATTTTTTTTCAAAGTGATGAGGTGACTTTTTCATTATTCATTATTCATTATTTGATCAGATTTCATTATTGATATGTAAATGCATGTTTGATCAACCCATATTGATATGGTGCTAATTTAAATAATATAAAAACATGTTTTTAAGGCGCATATGCACATGGGTGTATGATTTACAATAAAGTTCTCTAGTTAAATGATCCAACTCAAAATTTAGATATGTTGTTGATGACACTGACGGTCAAAATTTGACAGGTTTGCACTCTGTCATCATGTCATAATTGTATACCGCATGGTTTTTGAACTATTTAAATATTTACATTTTCATCATTTCCAATCATTTAAAATGAGCAATTACACCTCATTTGTACTTAAATAAATATTTATTTGGGTAAATATGTTTACTCCAAAGGTTACGCAATTCTACGCAAATTAAAATAAATAAAATTCTTATCTTGCTACGTCGAATATAATTGTTCATCATCTGCACGATGAAATGATGGTACCATTTATTGAGTGAGTTCTGTTTTTTTTCAAGCATTTACGATCCCCCAGTTAAAAACTGGTAGCCAGCGAGTCGGGGGAATCCCTGATGTTTTTTGCAGAAACGAATAAATGCATCAAAATAATGTTAGGTAGGTTTACGATTATAAAAGCCTTGCTTATGAGCCTAGTTCTCAAAATTCATATTTTAAGAAAGTGAAAAATGTGTTCAAATTGATAAAACTGGCAACAATTGTGTTTAAAAATAAATAAATATTTTTTGGGAAATCTTGAAATTTTGACGCGGGTGAAAGAAAGTGATGTGGGCGGGTAACGGGAAACTCGATATCGACTTTTACGCGCCTAACACAGGTATAAGGTTAAGCCGGCATTCACTTGCTAATTCACTCTCTTCCTTATGCTACACAATTAGTTAAAGCGAATGTCTGTGTTTAGGTGTAGGTATATACAAGACCTATTATTTTCAAAGAATATATATCATCAGGGTTGTAGCCAGAGCATTTTTAGTGCCGGGCGCAATATTTCGCTATTTGGTTACATAATTCTCGCGGGTCAGGGGCCGGGATGTTTTTAGGCTTTTTTAATGCACTTTGAGGGTTCCTGCCACATAATTTTTAGTTTTATGAGGCACTTTAATGATTTTATCCACAAATTGTAAAAAAAAGAATTAAAAAAGTTAGAGTGCCGGGCGGCCAGCCCAATTGGCGGGCTAGCCCAGTGCCGGGCGGGCCCGTCCCCGGCGCCGCCCGGCGTAGCTACAACCCTGTATATTGTATATCATTATTCAGCATTGATATTATTATTAAAATTCAATAATATGATTAAGTAGTCAGACATGTCTTATGTATATCTCAAATAGTATCTCCCATGTGCTCAAATAGCATCTCCCATGTGCTCAAATAGCATCTCCCATGTGCTCAAATAGCATCTCCCATGTGCTCAAATAGCATCTCCCATGTGCTCAAATAGCATCTCCCATGTGCTCAAATAGCATCTCCCATGTGCTCAAATAGCATCTCCCATGTGCTCAAATAGCATCTCCCATGTGTGCATAATTACTATCTACTGATGATAGGCTGGCTATTGGTGCAGACACACATTATGCCAAAGCGTGACTAGGAAGGGAGGCAAATGACTCCATTATATACTCGAGATATTTATTCCTTTTTCAAAATGCTGGTATTAACTTCAAATTCTAAATTGATTATAGGGCAAGAAATTGTTAGGTATGCTGAGGAGATATTTATATAATATGGCTTTGAGGGTGATACAAGAATATATTTTTATAGCGAGTGCAATATATTCTTGTATCACCCGAAAATAAGACATTCAATATTATTATTATTTATATAACAGACTGTTTTGATAAAAACTATAATAAGTTAGCCTGAACTGACCTTCTCTGCGTATATGTACTCGCGCGCACATCTTATGCGCCGGACAAACAAAATTGGACAGCAATAGTTTTTGAATATTGGACCCACATCCGGCAACTTGGTGCACAATATTCAATACACACTTTGATTGTACCATTTGGAGGCCCATATAAATAATAATTATGTAATATTCTTCATAGCTATTAACAATTAAATGAATTATCTGCTTTTGATTCTGTTCACAAAGGGAAATGTGCAATAGCTTATAAAACCGTATAATATTATGTAATCTGTGGATTTGGTCACGTCTTCATAACTTATGCTTGGTTAGACCTCCAGGGGCATCATTACTATAAATACAGATACTATGACGTCAATTTCTCGTCAGTTACCATGTCAACTCGGGAAGAGAAAAAAGCGACTCATTAACTCATTTGAGATCAAACAGATACATTTATATATGAAGCATAAATATCCATAATGGATGATGCCATTCCCAGGACCGGGAATATCAAAATATCTCTAGTTTAACAAACTGCTATTTTGCCTGTTGGCAGGCATGAGAATTTTCCCTTTTTTAACCCTCACCTCCAACCCACATCTTCCAGGGGAATTTTTTTCAACGACAAAAATGCGGACAAAAAGAGTGCCGCTGCCACCGGGGCTTGAACCCACAACCTCTCGGTTGAGTATATTCGCCCAACTATGTAGCCTGGGGCCATTATTTCATCGAAAAAGTGGCACACCAGTGCACCTCGACAGACTTTACTGTGGACATTTGTGGCACTGGGGTAGTTAGGGTTAATAGGAAGCCATATGAATGCACTTTCTTTTAATTTCAGCCTGTTTTGGGCCTTTTTAGCCTGATTTCACGCACATTTTTAGGTTTTTTCCCATTCTCATGCCTGTGTTATGTTTCAATTTAGTTTCTCAAGGATAAACTTGTTTCCACTTCCTGCTTATTTTGTACAATGTTTTAGTTTTGAGCTATCTCCTAATCTGTGTACGTGATATGTGAAGGTTTTGTTTATAACTTAATATGCTTTTTCAATTTTTAATCTTAAAGAATAACTACTTAAATGAAATGAAGGAAGGTTCCTGTAGATTAAACACTTGATTAGTTTGTTATACAAGGGAGTATGTGAAAACATAAATTTAAAAGCAACATAGAATCCAATTATGTGTTTTTTTTAAATAGAAAATGTTCGTACATGTAGCTGTTATATCCCAGAAGTATCGTATAACATAAGAGTGTGCTAGAATTTCAAATAAAGTCAATGAAAATATTCTAAGAACAATAAGTAGGTGCCCTTGAATATGATTTATTTTGCAAAGTTTGCCTAGTAGCCAACCAGCCTATCATGCACACAAAGCTTGCTCATACATATCATATATCAGGCTATATTCTAAGGCAATTTCCTAGTCAACAAGCACTAGTGAAGCTGAGGAGATGAGACCCCCAGAGGGAGCAGGAAGGAGATTCTCAAATGCTCTTACTTAAAGTAAATGCAGATGAAAGAGAGCAAATGATATTACCTTCCTGCTCAGCTGGCATTTAAGAGATGACACTAATAAACCCTTTCATTTAATCCGATGTTGTTTTTGAGAAGGTATCTATTTCTGCTTTTGCCTGGGTGGTTTTGTAACTGAAGATTAGTATCGGTAGTCACAGTTTGTTAAATGGTACTGTTAGCAATACACCGTATATTGTGAACATGCTCACATGCAGATATATTGGGCTACAGATTAAATATCAATAGCCTAAGTTGGGTTATTAATACAGCGTAACTTATTTACATCCTATTATCTAACACAGTGGTTCTCAACCTTTTTGGCCAACGACCCCTTTGACATTCTTAGTCAGTACTGTGACACCCCCCCCCCCCCAAAAAAAAACATTGAAAAAAACAACCCGCTTTAATGAAACTGAATCTCCTTGGTTATATAATGCGAGCGTAGCGAGCATGAAATTTAGCTGAAAGTTTCTTTTGAGTTTTTATCCCCCCTACAAACCAAAAGGGGATTTTGTCATGTCAATGTCCGTCCGTCCGTCCGTCCGTGTGTGTGCATGCGTGGGGGTGTGCCTTTTGGTTAGCCTTTTTCCGAATGCTGTATCTTTTGAACAGATGGACGGATTGACTTCAAACCTTCAGCGATAGGTAGGCCATGATCAATAAGTGTGGCTGCTTTTTTGGGGTCTAATTTGCATAGGTCATCTGAGGTCAAAAGTCATCCAGAGGTCAAATTGTAACAGTTGCCCGATTGATATCAATTTTGGAGAAAAGATACATGAACACCGGGTGAACATTTTTTGGGGTCTAATTTGCATAGGTCATCTGAGGTCAAAGGTCATCCAGAGGTCAAATCGTAAAAGTTGCCCGATTGACTTCAAACTTGGAGAAAAGAAACATGATCACCGGGTGAACATGTCTAAAATAAATTAGAGGTCATTTAGCCTTTTTTCCGAATGCTGTATCTTTTGAACGGATGGACGGATTGACTTCAAACCTTCAGCGATAGGTAGGCCATGGTCAATAAATGTGGCTGCTTTTTTGGGGGTCTAATTTGCATAGGTCATCTGAGGTCAAAGGTCAGCTAGAGGTCAAATCGTAAAAGTTGCCCGATTGACGTCAAACTTGGAGGAAAGAAACATGAACACCGGGTGAATATTCTTTCCCTCTTTCCTTTTTCCTTTCCTCTCTCTGTTCTGACCAGACTTTCTCCCCTATGGGTTTTCTTCCTTTTACTTCGCCTTTATATGGCAACTTTTAGTGAAAAATCAACTAGATTTATTGAAACTTAATTTTAGCATTAAATTTAGCATATTTGAAAGTTTATTTTGAGTTTTTAAGCCTTTTTAGAGCGAAATATCAAAATGGTTCCCCAAAAAGCTATATTTATGACCCCTTCATGACCCCTGGAAAACACCAAACGACCCCCATGGGGTCACGACCCCCAGGTTGAGAACCCCTGATCTAACGCATAAAAGGTTCTATCATTTCATTGGCGGATACTCTCTCACATGATTAAAATGATCCGCTCTATTTCCCCCTAGAAGGGAAAAAACTACTGCAAAAAGTACCATTCTAATGGCTATTGACGATGTCATTCGCACGCCATTTAATGGTTATTGACAATGTCATTCGCACGTCATCCAATGGCTATTGACGATGTCATTCGCACGCCATCCAATGGCTATTGACGATGTCATTCGCACGCCATCCAATGGCTATTGACGATGTCATTTGCACGCCATCGAATGGTTATTGATGATGTCATTCTCACGCCATCCAATGGCTATTGACGATGTCATTCATGATGTCATTCTCACGCCATCCAATAACTATTGACGATGTCATTCGCACCCCATTCGATGGCTATTGACGATGTCATTGGCACGCCATCCAATGGCTATTGACAATGTCATTCACACGCCATCCAATGGCTATTGATGATGTCATTCGCACGCCATCCAATGGCTATTGACGATGTCATTTGCACGCCATCGAATGGTTATTGACGATGTCATTCGCACGCCATCCAATGGCTATTGACGATGTCATTGGCACGCCATCCAATGGCTATTGACGATGTAATTCGCACGCCATCCAATGGCTATTGATGATGTCATTCTCACGCCATCCAATGGCTATTGAAGATGTCATTCGCACGCCATCCAATGGCTATTGAGGATGTCATTCGCACGCCATCCAATTGCTATTGACGATGTCATTCGCACGCCATCCAATGGCTATTGACAATGTCATTCGCACGCCATCCAATGGCTATTGACGATGTCATTTGCACGCCATCGAATGGTTATTGACGATGTCATTCGCACGCCATCCAATGGCTATTGACGATGTCATTCGCACGCCATCCAATGGCTATTGACGATGTCATTCGCACGCCATCCAATGGCTATTGACGATGTCATTCTCACGTCATCCAATGGCTATTGACAATGTCATTCGCACGCCATCCAATGGCTATTGACGATGTCATTCGCACGCCATCCAATGGTTATTGACGATGTCATTCGCACGCCATCCAATGGCTATTGACAATGTCATTCTCACGCCATCCAATGGCTATTGACGATGTCATTTGCACGCCATCGAATGGTTATTGACGATGTCATTCGCACGCCATCCAATGGCTATTGACGATGTCATTGGCACGCCATCCAATGGCTATTGACGATGTCATTGGCACGCCATCCAATGGCTATTGACGATGTCATTCGCACACCATCCAATGGCTATTGACGATGTCATTGGCACGCCATCCAATGGCTATTGACGATGTCATTGGCACGCCATCCAATGGCTATTGACAATGTCATTCGCACGCCATCCAATGGCTGTTGACGGTGTCATTAGCACCCTAAATTACATTTTGTTTCCCAGCTTCGCCCTCATTGGTGTGCAACCAATGCTTTATATTTATATTAAACTATAGTGTGATATTGATAAGAATGTTTGGATTCTTTGAAAAGTAACAACATAACTTGTAACACCATATTGACACCTTCATTAAGCTTTTTTTTCTTCTTGATTTAAAGAAAGCATTTGATACTGTCAATCATGAAATATTGATCGACAAACTAAAACATTATGGAGTTCAATGTAAAGAACTTTTGTGGTTCAAATCATACCTAAGTCATAGATTACAAGCTGTAAATGTTAACAGTAGCCTTTCAGATTTTGAGCACATAAATATTGGTGTACCGCAAGGCTCTATATTAGGTCCATTACTTTTTATTATATTTGTAAATTGTCTGCCAAATGCTGTAAATTGTAAAACTATTATGTATGCAGATGACACCTTATTATTATGTAGAGCCAAAAACCCTGATAATCTTTCAAATGACTTAACTAAAAATTTGAATCTTATAGCAAACTGGTTGGAGGCTAACAAGCTAACACTAAATGTTAACAAAACTAAAGTAATGATTTTTGGTACCACCTACATTTTAAATAGATTTAGTCATGTTACTTTCTCCTACAAGAATTCAATTATTGAAATGGTAAATGAATTCAAATATCTTGGTGTAAAATTTGATAAGAATATGTCATGGTCATCACATGTAGATTATTTATCTAATAATATCTCAAAATGAATTAGTATTATTAGACGTGTTAAGCATTTTCTCCCACATAATACTCTTTTGATGTTATCAAATGCTCTTGTAATGCCTCACTTTGATTATGCTAGCCAAGTATGGTCTAACTGTTCTCAGACGTACCAAACTAAACTGCAGACTCTCCATAATCGTTTAGCCAGAACAATTTTATCTGCTGATATTAGAACACCTATTAATGATATGATGACTTTACTCAAGTGGGTAAAACTAAATGAAAGGTGGTCAAAACAAATTCAAATGTTTAAGAAATATCAGTCCAAATTATTTATCATGCCAATTTGATTTTGTACATAATAGTCATACTTATACAACAAGAAATCATACATCAAATACTCTATTGATTCCCAAATCGAATAGCAATTCTGGTAAACGTACATTTCATGCCAGAGCTTATTCTCTTTGGAACAATGTTTCACCCAAAATACGTATTGAGTTGAGGAATATGTCACTAAGTCAATTTAAGTCATGTTTCACTACTTCAAACTAAATTATAATTATTTAGTATATTATATATTTATGTGTATATCTTTTCTTTCTACTTTGTAAATAATCTGTTTATGTATGCATAAAATGAGGGCCTACTTGGAAAGTAGTGTTTGTACACTGAAGTATCTTACCCTCAATAAATAAAGCATAAATAAATAAATAGTGACACCTTCATTAAGCATATTGACACCTTCATTAAGCATAGTGACACCTTCATTAAGCATAATGACACCTTCATTAAGCATATTGACACCTTCATTAAGCATATTGACACCTTCATTAAGCATAGTGACACCTTCATTAAGCATAGTGACACCTTCATTAAGTATAGTGACACCTTCATTAAGCACAGTGACACCTTCATTAAGCATAGTGACACCTTCATTAGGCATAGTGACACCTTCATTAAGCAGAGTGACACCTTCATTAAGCAGTGACACCTTCATTAAGCATAGTGACACCTTCATTAAGCATAGTGACACCTTCATTAAGCATATTAACACCTTCAGTAAGCATATTGACACCTTCATTAAGCATAGTGACACCTTCATTAAGCATAGTGACACCTTCATTAAGCATAGTGACACCTTCATTAAGCATATTGACACCTTCATTAAGCATAGTGACACCTTCATTAAGCATATTGACACCTTCATTAAGTATAGTGACACCTGCATTATGCATAGTGACACCTTCATTAAGCATAGTGACACCTTCATTAAGCATAGTGACACCTTCATTAAGCATAGTGACACCTTCATTAAGCATAGTGACACCTTCATTAAGCATAGTGACACCTTCATTAAGCATATTGACACCTTCATTAAGCATATTGACACCTTCATTAAGCATAGTGACACCTTCATTAAGCATAGTGACACCTTCATTAAGCATAGTGACACCTTCATTAAGCATATTGACACCTTCATTAAGCATAGTGACACCTTCATTAAGCATAGTGACACCTTCATTAAGCATAGTGACACCTTCATTAAGTATAGTGACACCTTCATTAAGTATAGTGACACCTTCATTAAGCATAGTGATATATTACATCCATTACATCACATTTATGCTGATCTACTGTCGTGTGACACGTCACCATCCATAAGACAGTGACCAAATATGAAGGGGTGCCAATAATGTGCTTAGTACAGGTCTGGCTTAGTATCATTCTACTGTCTTCCTGTATGGCTAGTTCTTCCACCTATGATCCTGTGTTGCACTTGAGAATGTCAATATATGTAAGGCTTGATCTTGATGACTAGTGCTGGGAGTTAGCGTGTAATTTACTATCCGTGTACACGGGCAGTGTTTCGTTTGTGTACAGGTGTACACGGTTATGAAATTTACAAAGAACAAAAGCAGTATTTTTTCGGCCACATAAGACCAGCATACATGACTGCTGAATTTTACGACTTCATAAAAATGTGATCCTTGATAAATATTGATTTTCAGATTTCTCATTCAATCACAATATTGACTGCAAAACATACATTTTAACTTTTGTTACCTTCCTCTCTATAGCTAACAAAACAAAACTAGAGCAATTCCTTTGGAAACCACCGCGCTCAGCGAAAAACATCGCACATGCTCTGCTTGTCTTGGCTTGTCTGTCAGAACAAGGATTTTCTCGGAAAAGTTGTTGCTGCACATCTCATCGATCCCCGTTTCCACGATGGTTCCGATCATATTAGCTTATCTTTTACAGTAGTAACGGTACAACACACGGAACCATCGCGCTCATGGGAAAGTCAGACCGCATAATTGGCATTGTTTGCTTGACGACAAGAAAAGAGACTCGACTGCATTGGAGCAAAGTTGTACAATGTATGGAAATGATAATTTAATGAAGTTGCATTGGAATTAAACTTTATTTTTAGACTGATAACGCATATTTTTGTGAAATATTGACTTCAGCAATTTATAATGCTGAAAAACAGGCGAGTTGTCATAGTCCGGACGGCACGCTTTATAAAGGGTGGGACTCCAGAAATCAAAAAATCAACAAAAGGGTGGGGGGTCAGAATATTTCTGATATAAAGGGTGTAGTTGTATAAAGCGTGGAGGTAAAATAAAAAGGGTGGGGGTTAATTCTATGTGGAGAATAATTTCTCAGCGATCATCAAAATAATCAAAATACCAACCTTGTCCGCTCGCTAGCGCTAGTAATATCATGTATCCGATATCGCGTCTGATATACTTCGAAATTAAAAAGTTGCTATCTTTAAATTGACAGATTGAGCAGGGATTGAGTTTGTTGTTATATAGCACCATCTATTGTGGAAATCGTGACATTTTTTCAAAATGGAAACTCGCCACGAGTTACGACAGTCTGTCACTTTGTCCTTTCTTCCAATTTGCGCCTTTTCAAATTTGAATGCACAAAATGATCAAAATGTCCCCTTTTCGGTATAAAGGGTGGGGGTTGAACATTCCCAAATAAAAAGGGTGGCTCTGTAAAAAGGGTGGGGCCAAAATAATAAGGGTGGGGGTCTGACCCCTGTCCGGACAGTGGTTGTTTTTTCTTTAGTTTATTAGTGTAGTGAATTTTCTACATGTGTAGTGGTGGTTCATTCGTAACCATGTACACGGTCCCAGCACTATTCATGACTGACTTTCTTGATCCATGTTTTGGATCCAATGGACAAGTTCCTTAAAAGATAAGACAATCTCATCAGATGTCCTATAGAGAATGGCCATGGCTTGTACTGATTTTGTCTTAAAATTTTGCTAGATCACTGTGCAGGTCTTTCTTATTGCAGTATTCAGCAGTGAAATACAGTATTGCAGTATAAAATAGATCACTGAACTCATCAAATTTGCTTTGTATTGGCAGGAGAAAATGGTAAACTGCCCACGCACGCACGCATCCAACAATAGGTTCAACAACACGGCCAAGGAAACGGCCATCTATTAGATGTGAAATTATAGCCCATGGGTATATATCTCCTATTAAATGCATGCCAGGCTGCATGTGTGAGATTGGAGCAAGTGATAGCAACACTTTTATAAAGACAAGTAATCTTTTCAGATCTGTCTGTAAAAAAACTGTAGATTTGTATACTGGATATGGTTTTGTCTACTGTGAGTATAAAGCTATTACCTGTGTAAAGCCATTCCGTGTGTAATTTAAGGAATAAAGTGTGGGTTGGGGCTTTACAGTCAAATGCATTGCATTGATTAGGTTAGAAATGCGGATTTGTATACATGTATCAATGGTACAATACGTCAACACATTTATTTTTCTAGAAATCAAATGATGCTGTCAAAAGATGCTTTGAATCTCTTATGGGACCATACACTGTATGGTGGGACTTATGATTGCATCTCTTATGGGACCATACACTGTATGGTGGGACTTACGATTGAATCTCTTATGGGACCATACACTATATGGTGGGACTTATGATTGCTTCACAAATATGTAACACTATAGTGATTTGTGTTGAGTCTACCAAAAATCTATCCTATACATGTAGTGTGCATGACTAAGGATTGTCATTTTAGGGTTAAGTTGAATCAACTTGTATGGTGGGACTTATGATTGCATCTCTTATGGGACCATACACTATATGGTGGGACTTACGATTGCATCTCTTATACACTATACAATCGCTTCATTCAGCGACATAAACCTTGTACACACTATACAATCGCTACATTCAGCGACATAAACCTCGTACACTACAATCGCTTCATTCAGCGACATCATCCTCGTACACACTATACAATTGCTTCATTCAGCGACATAAACCTCGTACACACTATTCGATGGCTTCATTCAGCGACATAAACCTCGTACACACTATACAATCGCTTCATTCAGTGACATAAACCTCGTACACACTATTCAATGGCTTCATTCAGCGACATAAACCTTGTACACACTATACAATTGCTTCAGTCAGTGACATAAACCTCGTACACACTATTCAATGGCTTCATTCAGCGACATAAACCTCGTACACACTATACAATCGCTTCATTCAGCGACATAAACCTCGTACACACTATACAATCGCTTCATTCAGCGACATAAACCTTGTACACACTATACAATCGCTACATTCAGCGACATAAACCTCGTACACTACAATCGCTTCATTCAGCGACATCATCCTCGTACACACTATTCAATGGCTTCATTCAGCGACATAAACCTCGTACACACTATACAATTGCTTCATTCAGCGACATAAACCTCGTACACACTATTCAATGGCTTCATTCAGCGACATAAACCTCGTACACACTATACAATCGCTTCATTCAGTGACATTAACCTCGTACACACTATACAATCGCTTCATTCAGCGACATAAACCTCGTACACACTATTCAATGGCTTCATTCAGCGACATAAACCTCGTACACACTATTCAATGGCTTCATTCAGCGACATAAACCTCGTACACACTATACAATCGCTTCATTCAGCGACATAAACCTCGTACACACTATACAATCGCTACATTCAGTGACATCAACCTCGTACACACTATACAATCGCTTCATTCAGCGACATAAACCTCGTACACACTATACAATCGCTACATTCATTGACATCAACCTCGTACACACTATACAATCGCTTCATTCAGCGACATAAACCTTGTACACACTATACAATCGCTTCATTCAGTGACATAAACCTCGTACACTACAATCGCTTCATTCAGCGACATAAACCTCGTACACACTATACAATCGCTTCATTCAGCGACATAAACCTCGTACACACTATTCAATGGCTTCATTCAGCGACATAAACCTCGTACACACTATACAATGGCTTCAGTCAGCGACATAAACCTCGTACACACTATTCAATGGCTTTATTCAGCGACATAAACCTCGTACACACTATACAATCGCTTCATTCAGCGACATAAACCTCGTACACACTATACAATCGCTTCATTCAGCGACATAAACCTCGTACACACTATACAATCACTTTATTCAGCGACATAAACCTCATACACACTATACAATCACTTCATTCAGCGACATAAACCTCGTACACACTATTCAATGGCTTCATTCAGCGACATAAACCTCGTACACACTATTCAATGGCTTCATTCAGCGACATAAACCTCGTACACACTATACAATCGCTTCATTCAGCGACATAAACCTCGTACACACTATTCAATGGCTTCATTCAGCGACATAAACCTCGTACACACTATACAATCGCTTCATTCAGCGACATAAACCTCGTACACACTATTCAATGGCTTCATTCAGCGACATAAACCTCATACACACTATACAATCGCTTCATTCAGCGACATAAACCTCATACACACTATACAATCGCTTCATTCAGCGACATAAACCTCGTACACACTATTCAATGGCTTCATTCAGCGACAAAACCTCAAACACACTATACAATCGCTTCATTCAGCGACATAAACCTCGAACACACTATATAATCGCTTCATTCAGCGACATAAACCTCGAAGGCTCGAACACACTATACGATCGCTTCATTTAATGAATATTAGTTTTGCTTCATTCAATGAATTGAGTAGAAGAGCATACTTTACACACTTTGCACCTTCATCAGTTAATCTCATAACGCTAACCATCTACAAAACCCGACGCTGCTACAATCTTGTACCGTGCGGGTGCCTGGTCTATCTCGTACCACGCTCTGCCAGACGTTCAATTGTGAAAAAAAGTGTATTAAAGCTGACTTGTATAGCTCAGTCGGTAGAGTCTCATCAGACATGTACGCACGCTTATGCGGAGACTGATTTCCCCCTCATATTTGACCTGTTTTCCCCCTGATAGTTTACTTCACAAAAACACTCCCGGGAGGTAATGTTAACGCTTTATTCAATGAAAGGACTTTTGCTAGTGTGTACAGCAGGGGTCGCATTCTGACGCGTCTGCGCGTCCTAGACCTCTCACTTTCTAATAGTGACGCGTCAGGTTTCAAATTGGAAAGACTTGCGGGTCCCGATCAAAATTGAAGGGACCCCTTAAATTTGACGATGTATGGAAATGGAAACCTTAAGAAATTCTGTAAATTACATATCCATCCTTTGCTCACAATATAAATTCATTAAAACTGCCCGTAAAAAAGTAAAATTTTCAAATACCCAAACTTCAGGACCCCTCAATTTCTTTGGGGACCCCTTAAATTTGTTTTTTGAAGTCCTACGGGGTCCTGAAAAATTTCATGGGACCTCTCACATTTTTGATCCAGTGCTATCCCTGGTGTACAGGGTCATAGCTGAAATGATTTGGAGTAAGATATTTCTACTTGACTTCCATGTTTTTCATAGTAAATCTCCTGCAAATCTCGGTGTCTGTTCTTTATATATATATATCCAATATGATTGGGAGATCATATATTAGATATTTGTGTACGTCATATCCTGTTATTGGATAGTAGTTCTAATCAGCCAGTACCCGATGTAGCATTATGATATCAAATTGTATAGTTGTTTTCTAAATATGAACAAGTGTGTTTGTTATTTTTTTTTTTTTAAAAGTATCTGCTTGATTCCCAAAAATTGTAAAAATATTTTAAGTACCCCTTTCAATTTGTATTTGGTTTATTTTGTACTCACCTCTAGGCTATATCAGCCTTTCGACTCACTCGTTCGTAGTCAATTTTAATCTGCGAACGTTTTCAGTTTTTTACAAAAATAAAAACAACATACTTTTCTTGTCAAACAAGGGGACACTGTTGGCTTCCGACCATGTCCTTCAAAGTTTTTAACTGATTTGAACGTCTTGTTCTTCTTAATTATGCTTTATATGGTAGAATTTGACACTTGAAATTGCTTCAAAATAGCTTTGTAGCCTTTCTCCTCTTTGTGAGCATTCACAATGCACAAAAAAGGTCCTCACTGAGTTATTGGATCTTCTTCAACATGCCGTTAAGGAGCTAGAGTGTTGTCCTATAAAATCCCTCACTGTACATTCAATAGGACACATTTGTAATGCAACCACAGTGTATGCACACATCATGGAATAATTACATAACAATATAAAAGCCTATCACACCATATAAAGAATGTTTGGAATGTCAACAACATGTGTATTATCACAAAATGTGGCCTCAATCCTGAGACTTGGTATGGGGTATGAATAATTTTGGACAGGCATAAAAACACAAATCTTGTTCAATTCTATTGTTATGCAAAAAATGTTGAGCCCAAATATATTGATTTGTACTTGCAAACTAATTGTCTTTGGTGTAAATCGAAAGTTCCACCACTCCAGCTGGTATAGATATGAGAAAAACGCATACAACTCCTATTTTTCAAGAGGTATGAATAATTGTTGGCTTAACTGTATATGTACCCAAGTTATTCATCTCTGTAAATATTACTTATTGAACCATCACATGTTTACAAAAGAGAACAATTCACCAATCACAGGATTTGGCAGCATACATCTACCATTAGGTCGCACCATTTAATATCCAAGGTGTACGTTTGGCAATATTTTGTTATAATACCAGAAAGATACTATTTCTTCTTCAATTATTCAATGTTTATATCAGCCTGAAATCAATGTTGTTTGTTTTAATCCAAAGGTGGAAGTTTTTTCTTGGAAGAACTACCATGTGCCCGCCCCCTTGATATCAATCAAATGGTGTACATCTAACTTCAACAAGCATTACATAATGTACTTATTTTTAGTTGGATATTTAAACAAATAAATATTTTGCAATTGTTCGTAATATCTTTGTCTCTGACTTTCATTCCGACTCATCACATTTTTTTCTGTCCAGCAATAATATTGTTACACAAGGAATAGGGTGACCCCTTAAAGCATCCTTATTTCACATTTTTCACCAATTTGCAAAGAACAACTAATTTATGTAGGCCTATTTATAATAGATTAATTTGAGGAATTATGAGCATTTCAATAAGTAGTACATTGTAAAAATAAGGATTGATCAAGAAGTCATATCCCCAATAACTCAACAAGTCTTCCGATTGATCATTTCTCTGTATGTTAAAGCTCACAAAATGCATTATTTTCGCCTGCACATCTAAACATAATGATTTGTGTTTAAGAGGGCGTTTTCCCCAATGGCATGATGGATGATAAACGCTACTCATGATGTATTCTCACGCTAGAATCAATGCAAACAATGCAACTATAATTAACATACAAGCAATATTTAAGTATTGTGTGGCTTTTCAAATAATCCAAATAATTGGTTGTAATATGTGTGGTGGCATGGGAAAACCCTTCACATGGTCATTTTCTAGCAACTTGGTTTTTTTCTTTGGCGGAGAGCTTCATAATCTACTGAGTATTGGACTGTTTAAATTTTTCAGAAATTTCATCTAGAACTACAGTAATAGTATTTTAAAGTCGGCAAGTTTAAACACAACACTAAAAATTGAAACTGACAATTCAAAGGTATACACAAAATCTTTTAAACGCTCTAATAATAATAAAACTACATTGTTATGTTACACAGAATAGCTTGTCATATGAAAAGGACTTTTGATATGAACCTAGTTTTTTGCGATATTATTAACAATTGTATTAGTTCTTCACTTTCAAAATCTTTACAATGCATTATCGGAATTCACAAGTGGTTACCATGTGGTAACAATGTCATTTTACGTAGCATTTTACACATAGCATTTTACACATAAAATTTGATAAACAAGGTTCAGAAAAGTACTAAAATAAACTTAACATCTGGAATTTTGCATACAAATCTCCTGGAGACTAAAGTTCAAGGTATAATCTCTATCTTGGGACCAAAGTTGGAAAATTGACTTGGAATTCATTTGTTAGGAATATTTTGGTACGACCCAGATATCTCAATATTAACACTAGCGACTTCAGACGGGTTTTCCCATACCACCACACATATACTGACTGATATCACCTGTATAGCATAAAACAAATATCCCACTATAGTCTGTTCAGTCCAAGATGACACAATGACCTTTATTTTATGAAATCTAAACCAAAGCATACAGAAGGGTAAATTCGCTTACATGATGAATGCATGATATATATATCTATCTAATTCTTGTTTCATGTCAGGTATAATATGGATTTGAGCTTTACATCATTTGTCATATGCTGGACAGATTATAGTGGTTTATAGATGAGGTGACCGTTGTTTACATCCAATGTTTATCAACAAACGCAACGGTCGAAGGGACTGGACTGTCGATACACGCTTGAGGGAACACCATATAACCACAACACTGTCCGCTATGCCGTACTGCCCTTTATAATGCTTTGGCGCGAGTTTTAAAAAGCACGGGTCCTAAACAAAACAGGATGCGTGCGCAAACTGCCGGGCAAAGAACAATGGCAACTAGCCACGTTTTGCCCGGTGTGACGTCACCTGTCACCCCATCTATATAGACATGTGTTATGAATCTTCACAAATTCTCAGCTGTAGTGAGCTTCTGCATCATTGATGCTCTCGTTGTATTTCACCTGGGATGTAGGAGGCTCCTGAATTCTCTGGACTAGAATACGATAGATGATTTTGAATGTCATATTGAGACTCAGTATTCTCGTGCATCAATATGAAACCCTTTTATTTACAAAGGTCCTGTATAAAGCCAATTTTAAAATCTTGCTTCCAAGTAGCTGGAATAGCATCAATGTACGTACGTCATATCCTGTTATTGGAGAGTAGTTCTAATCAGCCAGTACCCGATGTAGCATTATGATATCAAATTGTATAGTTGTTTTCTAAATATTAAAAGTTTGTTTCTGTTTTTTATACATTGCCACTCAAAATAAATTGCACCAAGATTATCCAAGTCTTATACCTGTGTTGTGGCCACTTAAGTTGATTACTTGATTCAAATCTATATGCAAGTCGTCTTTTTAAAGACTTACACAGGAAAATAGGGACACAAAGTCGATAGGTATCAAATTTGAGTCGTTCTCAGATTCCATTAGAATAATAGGTTTTTTATCATAATATCGACGAAAGAAAGAAAATTTCAGCCGGTTGTATAGCCATGTTTACCAAGCCATGTTGAAAACAAAATAAAATAAAATTTAAACATGGTTGGCGGCTTACAGGGTGGTTTAAAAAAGTTAACCCACATCTGACAACCATTTTCTTCTAATTTACTAATGCATATTTATAAATGTCTTTGCCTTTTATTAGTGGTTATTAAGCATCACTGGGCAAAAAGTATAATATCTGGATTATTTTCGTTTATGAAATACGGTAGTTTAAAGATAGCATGTGCAAAATTGACTTGACAGATGCCTTCCAAAGGTTTCTCTCAAAGAAGTCATACCTGGTCAAAATACTTCATTTTAGGCCATTGCAATCTTTACCAAGTCCTAATTTTTGCTTATTGATTATTAAATAAAGACAAAAACATTCTCTTAAAGTGCTATTTTCCATGTCTTTGATTCCTGTTCAAAAGTCAACTGGACTAAGATGAGAAGGCTACTGTGGACAAACCGATTTTGCACACGTTATCTTTAACGTTCCATATTTCATAAACGAAATATGCCAAGTCTTACATTTTTGGCTCAGTAATGCTTAATAATAGCCCCTGCTTCGATAAAATGTTAAGACATTTACCAAATTCTATTAGTAAGTAGCCAAAAATGGCTGCCAGAAATGGGCTAACTTTTTTTTTTGAATCACCATGTAGAATAAAGCCAATGCACAGCCTGCATTTCTTTCATCCTATTACATTTGACACCATTATTTCCCTCTGACAAATTAGGCCTAACAAGTTATTATCAAAGTGCCCCTCGATTAATATGGTTATAAAGAACCCGGAATTTAGTCAATCAAATAAAAAAGATGAATAGTTTACTTATTATATCTGTGTTCATTTTAGTCTCAAATGTTTTGTTTGTGTTGCATTACAGGATTATAGGGCCGTAGTCAGCCCCATTATCGATGTCATCAATATGGATAACTTTAATTATGTGGCTGCATCGGCGGATCTTAAAGGTGGATTTGACTGGAATCTTGTCTTCAAATGGGATTATATGACACCAGCAGAGAGAAACAGCAGAAGAAATAACGCTATAGCACCTATCAGGTATGTATAATTTAGATTGCTACTACATGCACAGCACATGTCCTCCTGTCCAACACACGGACTGATGGACACTCATACCGACCATCAGCTCACTGCACATGCTTAAAAACTCTCAGTTCCACAGAACAAAGTTGAAACAATAATGATCAAGAGTTGAAACTTGCATAATGTTTACAAACTATGAAATTTAGTGTTTCCAAAGGACTACCTATCTGAGCCCATCATTCCAAATATTGATCCCTCCCAATATGAGAACCACTATGAAGCTGAGAACCACTCCTGTGCTATTTCCTCAACTAGGATGACATAACTCAGTATTTCTATATTCGATCTTAGTATTTCCCAACATAGGTAGGTAGCCTTAATCAGGCTTCTAAAATGATTTGAAATCAGGTACATGTAGTAGCCTGGGCTGTAATTAAAGGCCAGAGATAAGTAAGCTTTTGTGGTTAAATATAACTTCCAAAATAAGCCACCCTTCTCTCACTCACCAAAGAACAGGCCCACACAGTGACTTTACTTTACAGAAAACTAATTTGACAGTCATATTCCATGATTCCCTTGTCAAATGAACCAACAGAACCAATCTCAACCAACATACTCATTGGGGGTGGGTGGGCATGGCCCCTCAGCCCCCACTCTAGCTACACCACTGGGCCCACACCATCCTACTCTCTCAATAATTTTAGAATCCGGATCAAGGAGCTTGGCCGGTGAAAGGTTAATACTATCGTCGGAGAACGAAGTTCGAGTGAAGCCTTGTACAAATTGGTTTTAACGGGAACTGTAATATATGAAGAGCTTTGTTGCAAAAGGGCCACCAGACCACCCCGACATGTTACTCATTTTGCATTAGTAAATTTGTATTGACAAGTCTATGGAATTAATCAAATTATTGTATGGCTGTGTTCATTACTGTTTCTATGACTTGGATTAGTGCATCCATACATGCCAATTGAGGCACCAACCAATACAAGCCACATTCCACATAATGAATAGCCATCCATGCAATAATGCAAAATGAGTAAAAAGGCAGAAGTGGATGTAGGCCCTTTTGCAAAACACCTCTTCATATGCTAATATCATTAAAATATTTACATAGACTGATAATGCTCTTTGGTTATTGTTTAACAATTGACCAACCTCCACTTGTGTCGTTGTGGCTATTGGATGTATGCCTATGGATAATTACTATTCACCATATTTGGTAATATTAACACCCGCGAAAAACAGCGGGATTTCCAACAGGATTTCCAGCGGTTTTATAAAGCCAAACATTGTATCAACGTTTCAATTTATACAAGGCTTCGCTGCTGCACAGCTATTAGCTCGTAAATCCAACGTCATTCGTCTTAGCACGTTGTACTCGGTTCTGTGTGGAAGGGTGGGATTTCCGTATTAGGTAGTTAGGAACGTCAGATGGCTACGGACTAGCTTCGACTGCCTTATTTAAAATAATTTTAGAAGCCTCATCAAGGCTGCTCCATAGGCTGATGATTTTTGAAATAGCAGCCTTCAGAAGAGCTACAATGACTGCAGTTTCACATGAATAATGTCTCCACATTTAAGGGCATCTCAATCCAATGTTAATTTCATCAAATGATGCCCATTAATTTGGTTAAACATTTACGTAAAACCAGCCCTAACAAATATTGGCAGTTAAAGGTATATTATGTGATCTTTCAAGGGAACGCCCTCAACATCGAAAAAAAAATAGAAAGCAGATTTTCTTGCAGATTTACATTTCTGATCATAAATCATGCATACATTCCAAGTTACAGGGCGATACGATTCTTAATTACTTCAAAATCATGGTTTTAGAGTGAAAATAAACTGTCGGAATCCCGACAGTTTATATTTTTCACTCTAAATTCACTCTAAAACCATGATTTTGAGGTAATTCGGAATCGTATCGCTCTGTAACTTGGAATGTATGTATGATTTATGATCGGAAATGTAAATCTGCAAGAAAATCTACTTTCTAAAAAAAATTATGAATAGAGGGCGCTCTCTCGAAAAGATCCCATAATATGTCTTTAACACCTGCTGAATGGTTATATTCTTACAACTTTTGAGCTGTAGCTTGAAGAGAGATGTCACAACTCCTCACCAGGTTAATTATCATGCACTGTATGCTGAACACTTCTAGACAATTTGTATTTGTTCTCAGCAATATAGCATGTCACTTCTTGGTAGCTATTAGTTTTGAGCATTAAAGGCAGGTTAGCAATAGAGTTAATAAAGACTGGGTGTTAAAGTTAATGTTATTATTATACCTAGCCCTATGCATGTATTTATTTCATGCTCCAAATCATTCAAATTGTCTGCCGCCAAATGTCAAAGACATAATGTCTGAAGTTCCGCATTAGCATGTGTCTTTTTCAATTTGATTTGTTTTGAAGGCCTTTTACACCCTTTTGAACTGGGACTATGTCTTACTAAAATATCAGCATGGTCAAAACAACTGTAAACAAAAATGAAATGGAGAGACTATCAAGAGTTGGAAATGCAAATTAGTTTTGATTTTCAAAGTTAAAATATAGTGTGTTACTGTATCATAAAATAGCTGTAGAAGGTGTTTCTCACCCAGGTATACGGTGACTTAGATCTCAATATACTAGTCAACTGCTTCTAGGCATTCGGTGTCATATATAGGCCATAGCTTGAAGACAATGACTGTCAATTGATTTGATTGTAACATCATGAGGCTGTAGCAATGGATTTTTTTAAACAATCAGGTTTGCTGTAGCAGAATGCTTTACAAGATGGCCATCATCACATTGTGAAACCTGCAGGTAGATAAGGTGACCTTTTGATAAGTCAGCACAGGCAACAGTAAAACACCAATATGCAATTATTGTGAGCATCCTGTTTAGGAGTTTAGCTAGAGGTGTTTTGTTTTATTGAATCGGAATTGTACCTTTGGTGATGAATAATGCTGAATGAATGGAAGTTAAAGTGGTCAACAGCTAGGAGTAAGAATATAATTACAATACATTGACCTGCCTTTAATATATGTCCCATGGCAAAGCTGAACTGACAAATGTGTTTGAAACATAAGTGTAATAACGCTGGACCCCTCTCTTCCTGGATGTTAATCTTTCTCTGGGGGCTTAGATTCCGCTTTTTTGAATAATGTTTTATATCAAACGATGTATTATACTAGCATACATGAACACTTCCATCAAACTCTGGTGGGTAGACCTTTCATTCAAAAAGGCTTACCATGGTTCCTTTCAGAAGTTACCTGTGCAAACAAAGTATTTCTATTTTAAAATCTAGTTTATATTTACCCCATGATTCACCCATAGATGAAGTAGCTCCCAGGAATCAGTTTCAAAATTGGTATCTCAAGGATGTGTGCTTTTAGCTGTATGTTGGTTTTCTTTGAGGAATAATAAATGATTTATATTATACTAAAGTGTTCAAATTAAATTTGTATCAGTATAATATTTGCCACCCTCAAATAATTATTAACTGTTATAAAACTATCATCTTCTTTGTCTCCACTCCTATCCCTGCGTTTAATTGTATTAAATTGTTACAATATCACGTTCATACAATATTGATACGGCAAAGAAAATCAAGAAGGCAAAACTGATATGTTTTTTTACTCCAAGTTTATTTAAGTGTTGTCATTTTATAATTGATGTGCACCAGCTATTGTTACCTGATCCTTCATTGTGTCTAGTTGTAGTGTTATATCTGCCTATCATTGCCATGTTCCACAGGGATATTGCAGGAGGTGTAACTCAGGTGGTAATATTCAATGCAGGTTGCCATCCTGTCTCATAAAAGATGTGTTTTTAGGACTAGTCTTTTACCAGTCTTATTACCTAGGGAATCACATACTATAGTTTGATCAGTTCCAAATTGGTGAGAAATAGGCATTTTTGTCTCTCTTTGCGCAACAACAATCCAAGCGTACACAGGCCACTATGGCACACGTGAGCGTCGCGCATAGGTTTCACAATGCACCATGTCATGTTGCACCCACGATCTGCGGAAATCATTCAATTCTGTGAACAGGTTTGCCAATTTCGAACTGACTGAATTATAGTCTGTATTTATGTATGTGAATATGGTGATCCATGGATCATGAATCCAAGGATCATGAATGATTCAGTATGGCTCCAACTCTATGTATTAGTCATAACTTATTTATGCTCTATTGGCATCTGCTGGGAGGATAGAGGATATCTTGTCAGTTTGGTGACAGTATCCATCATCCAGTCCCACTATATCCTGTGTCCCCACAAGTTCTGAGGTTGATGTCAGTGTGTGTAGTCACAGATGCTGCAGCGTCAGGGCCGATATTCTCCCTTGATAATGTGGAAATACATTCCATCACATTAGAGTTTCATACACGATTTCATGATACCATGATACATGCTGGACAAATGGTGTACACACAAATATGATTTGAAGATGCTCCTTCAACTTTTTGTAAATGACTAATTAAAAAGTACATGATTTGACAGTCCTATCTCTGTATATGGATCCTTATAGTCATTTGACCAGCTACACACACATCCCTACAATATTGTCTGGAGTACATCTTAGGCCTTCTGCTCGTTATCATTTTGACATGGCTCAATCCAGGTGCATTCAATTTGAATACCAAGAAGAAAAATACTTCCAATAGTGTTAGCTAATCATGAATAATGATGATATGATTCATAGACCATCATGTCACACTGTGTCATTAGTGTGACAAGGTGATGTACATTGCGTGACGCTGCAGGTGCAATGATTCTCATCGTAAGGCTTGCCTGCCTATTCTCTTACATATTTCTTCTTGAATTGGATCAATCAGGGGATGGCCATCCATTAATGCACTTATGACTTGCAACCCAGGGACCTAGGACCATGCGGGGATTGTAGCGGGGATGTACAAACAAATGTTGCCCGGCTATGCGGGGCTTGAAGCGGGGACGTACAAAGTGTGCCCCCGCTAGCCAGGGCGTGTAGCAGGGACGTAATATCACTGAAATAATGAGCCGGGGAACTATTGTGAGTTATCACTAGATTGGATTAATGATCAAAGCGTATAAATGAGTATAAAGGTTATAACACTGGTTAATCTAAGATATAAGATTTGGTTCTGTCCGATATCTAAAATGTTCTTCGCTTAATAATGGCTGTAGCCGGGCATACACTATGTCCCAACTAAGGGGCCTGGACTGTAGCGGGGATGTAGCACCGCGGGGACCACACACGACTGCACCGGGGATGTCACATTGGCAATCTCTACATCCTGGCCCAAATCCCTACTAGTCCTGGGTCCTCCAGAACCAGGGTTGCAATTGATAAGTGTACATGTACAGTTAGCCTGAAAGTGCATGGCTATTTCTTAGAATTCCACACCTGATTTACACAGCACTTCTATTCACATTATGAATCCATATCATGAGCCATCTATTTACATATGGTCCCAATCCCTTGCAATGACTAGCTAACTGTTTACAAGGCCCCAATCTGTGTTAACACATGTCAGCCAAATCAGGTGTTATTTTCAAATGACTCGGTAGAGTCAAGTGTTTCTTTTACGATTGAGTAGTGTTGGTATTTGTACATATTGGGTGAAGGGATGGATGGCAAACTGCTCAAGTATCAATTGATTTGGGTACAACGTGTCTGGCCTACATATTATGTTTAATGATGTTGCCAGATTGTTTTGTGTTTTAAGAGAATTCCTCCATGAATTCTGCAATTTTGACCATCCTTATGGGTAGAGAGTTTTTCCATGAGACCCAAATCCCATACACTGTCGAATGCAATGCTGATGCATAGCTATTGACTTTAGGGAATAAAGGGGGGGGGGGGGGGGGGGGGGGGGGAAGAAGACCTATTGTTGAAATGAGTATAGGGTTATATATTCCAAGTGTAAGCCATTGTACACTGGGAGATTCTGGAGACTAGTTTGACTCATTTTACGTAATCGCTTATTTCTCTGTAATTACTGAACCAAATCAAACGCGGGTTTCTTCAAATCATAGCCAACTAATTTAACTTTATTTTGTCATTTGAATTGTTCTATTTTGACACTTATTTAGAAAGGTACGATCACCACAAGGTGTGTTGTACGGTACGTCATTATTTGTGTGTTTATTGACACTCTGAAGCAATGATCGGCAAGTGGGGTTATCGATAAAATTCGGAAGAAGACGGTATGAAAAGAATAATTTGCTATGCGGTATGATCATATGGTGGCAAATCATGGTACCTTTTTAATTGTTTCCATATGATATTAATTATAAATATATTATTGGCTTTATCATCACAGAATCTTGCTCTGTTGCGAGCGTTGCACACCATATCGACTCAAAAATTGGTACACAATGCATTGCGCTTATAACCCTTGACCTTCTCTCTTTGGCTCTGTCTTTTGCGTGTCTGTTGAAACCCGGGGGGGGGGGGGGGGGGGGGTACTCGGATTTGGTTTGGTCGGGGGTGTGCTGCTGGAAATTCAAAACCCCTACCCATTTCTAAGGGTGATTTTTAGGGGTTTTGCTTCATTTGAGACCAAATTTTCGCGAAAATAGACCTAATTTTGGCACATTTTCGCGAAAATAGAAAAACAGGACCCATGTCTAAGGATTTTTCAGTTGAAAAGCCTACCCATGGCTAAGGATGTCTCATGAAAAAACGACCCACTGGAGCGGCACGTCCCTGTATGCCTTACATACGTGAGTACCCCCCCCCCCCCACCCCCTGGGTTGAAACAGTACCGCTCAAGTGTATCCGCCTTTCTAGCCAGATAAAATGTTCGCCGATAAATAGCGGAGGCTCTATAGAAACACGCTCTAAGGTCCCTATGTGAGACATCATACTGCTATGGCTTTTGTCAGACTTTGACTTTGGTGTTTAAACCAGCAGTGGTTCAGTCGATTTGAATGTCAAGTTTGTCACTACATCGGAAGTATGTTTACATTTATTATTTGGAACCTTCAGACTTCCTCACAATACTTCTACGTTATGACCTTAATGCCAACAGACCCGGGGGGGGGGGGGGGGGGGGGGGGGGGGGGGGGTGGGGTGGTAACTCAGATTTAGTTTGATCTGGGGTGTGCCGGAGATTCAAAACCCCTACCCATTTCTAGGGGTGATTTTGGAAAAAATGGTACCCATTTCTAAGGATTTTGCTTCATTATAGATCCAATTTTCGCAAATTATCGGGAAAATAGACCCATTTTTCACACATTTTCGCAAAAATAGCCCAAATTTTCGGGAAAATAGATGCATTTGTAAAAAGTGACCCCATTATTATAGTTTTCCAGCACAAATCATACCCCATGTTTAGGGATTTGTTGCAAAAAAGCGACCCATTAGAGCGGCACATCCCCGTATACCAAATTGGGTGGATTCCCCCGCCCCCGGGCAACAGACAGAAGTACTTTCCCCCGTCTCTTTTATGATGAGTCCATACATTTTATCGTATGTTGTATGCCTAGTTGAAACTCATGGTGTTCAGTTTCCATACTTGCATCATTGTTAATTTGACAAATACATAGGAAACAATATCCATTTCAAAGGCTGTACAATTCATGTAGGATAGATTGGAGGAGGATTGAGTAGTGACTATTATCTGATCTAGTTTCATAGCTTACTAAGAAGCACCTCAAAGCTTTTCTATTAAGTTCACTATAAAGTATTTTCAAGAAAAATAAACAATATAGTTTATCAATTTGCCTTCTTGTTTACTTGTTGCTTTCAGAATATGCATGGTGGCAGGTAGATGTTTGGAAATACTAACATTTTAATTATGTTATATATAATTTAGACAAATTGGATTTTAATGATCTTATAAATAAGTACAAATGGGTTGAAACACCTTTGAAAGTACAATAACATTATGTGCTTTTTTCACACCACATATCCAGCATGTTCCAGGCCCGGGGGGGGGGGGGGGGGGGGGGCACTCAACTTTTTTTGGGTAGGGGTGTGCCGACCAGGGTCTCAAAAAGGGGGGCTAAAGAACTGAACTGAGTGGATTTTATGAGGAAAAATAGGGTCTTAGGAACTGATTTTTTTCCAAAAAATAGGTCTTGAGAACTGGCCTATAGTTCAATTTTCGATTTATTTTGGTTTAAGAAAAATTGGGGATTTGGAACACAAAATTGGTGCTTTAGAACGCAAACTTTCGCGTTTTTTGAATTTTCAATAAAAATGGGGTCTTAAGAACTGATGCAGGCTCAAAAGGGGGGTCATAAGAACTAGCAGCAGAGGGTGAAAAAGGGGGTCTTCAACGCGGCACATACCTATACCCTTTTCAAATGTCAGTGCCCCCCCCCCCCCCGGGGGTTCCAGGATATGTATTCACACTATGTTATTTTAGCAGGTGTTATTTGCTAGTGGAATGTTATATACAACTACCTGACTATGTAATAGATGATCATTATACTCATGTGATAAATGGTGTATCAATTGATGCACGTAAATAGAGTAATAACTTATACATATGTGAAATTGTAATGCTATTTTAATAGCTAATGCTTAAAAGCATTAGCTACCCAAATGCACATTTTCAGCTGAATGATAAAGCAGCTTCATCTATCAAACGTACTTTTGCCTAACATGTGTTAAGTACTTACACATGACATTTGAAATGTTATGTTACTATACAATGAAAAGTGCAGGAAAAGGTGGGGTCAACTGCCTATTAAATTCCTACGACTATTCTGTGATCAATTATTCAAAATATTTGTAAATCAAGTGCGGTTGCCTGTAACTCATAAACAAGATTCTGCTGCCTATATGATAGCATGCCTTGGTGCGCCAGGGCATGCTACCAGCCCCTTGTAGAGTAGTGTTGTAGCATTCAGGGTGTATAGCAGGTATCAGCAAATAGCAGCGCGCGCCACTTGTGGCGCTTGGCGGGGTTCCAAGTGGCGTGTGAGCGCACTTACATTAAAAAAGAAGAAGAAAAGAAAAAGAAAAAAAGTTTTTCAAAGTCCAAAACAGGACCTTAGATGACCCATATTTGACCCTAAATAACCCACATATTACCTCTTGACCCACACCTTAGGAATAGTAACTCTTAACCCAAGATCCTATACTAAAATATTTAATTTATTCTGATCAAAGGTAATTTTTGAGGACCGTTTTCTGTATACAAACACAAATTATAACTAAAGCAATCTAAATTCAGTACACATTTTACATGTAAATAAGTGCCAGGGCCGTCTAAAAACAGCTAAAATTCAGGAGCTTCCAGGGGCTTTGCCCGTGGACCCCACCAGGGGCACCAGGATCCTCACCAAGGCAGGCCCCTGGACCTCACCCTTTAGGTGCTCGGTCGCTCCACTTCCTCGCATGGAGTGTGGCAATTTAGCCCTTTTCAATTTTGGAAGTGGCACTTCACCAAGGGTTAAATTTGAATCACTGTCAATGTGAAGCTGACATTCAGAGCTATAATCATAGAGAAAATCCTGTGGCTGGCTGGCTAAAATTATGAATAAGGAGGTAGAACTTATAGAAGCACTCTCATATTTTTTCTGTAAGCTTTGCTACGCAAAGAATATAATGGTTTATGCAGTGTGCACCAGAAATTGCCTGTATGTGAAAGTAGAGAAGTAAGTGAAAGCATTTGGTTGTGTAATGTTCATACAGTAATCCTGTCAAATCTTTTTTAAGAATTGCACAGAAAAAGCCAATCGGATAATTGAATAGGTAGCATTTAATTTGCAGTTCACTTGTCCCATCATCTTGAAGGTGAATATAGCATTTCAGAGAGAGATTTATTCCGCACCCAAGTGAAAAATGACACGCACTGCATAAAAATAGGGGGGACGTTTCATACTGTGCAGAGTGTGTGTGTGACCAGAATAGCTGATGTTGTGAGTGGGTAATTTTGAATGCTTAAGGAGTCTTTTGGCTGATAATTCCATCTCCACTATGTGCTCATTCTTCATGTTTATAGTCTGGGCTAAGAAGCGCCGATTGAAAAGACGTGTTGCTGATACTACGTGTGTCTGTCACCTTGTCATAAATTTATACAAATCAGTATTTATATCAGCTCGGCTGGTTGGTCACTACTGGTCATCTTTTCATAAACTATCTATTTATGCCTGCTAATTGTTATAAACTTTTTAAAGGTATGGCAAAATATGGACACCTGACTGACAAAATCAAAGTGTACCCTTTCCATCTGTATATGCCCAGTTATTACCCTCATATTATTCCAGCCATTCATTGAGAGGGCTTAGATCAAGTGTGTGCAACCTGCGGCCCGCGGGCCACATGCGGCCCACCGGCCTCTAATCTGCGGCCCGCGAAGCAATCCCAAAATTCCCATTGATGCGGCCTGTTTAACCGAAACTCCCTAGGTTACACAAATGGCGGATTGATTAAGTGGTGTGCTCCCATTATAATTAGTAGGTGACGCGCTGCATTTGGTAAATATAACTCGAGGCGTGATTGCGTGTTATAAATCCTGGTTAAAATGGCGCTTGCATCAGCAACAGCGAGTAAAAAGATGAAATTATCCCTCCTCCGGACGTGTTTTGGAATGTTTGACAATCACTGCGGCCCGTGAATGGATCTCAAAATCACAATGAGGCCCGGGTGGTAGAAAAGGTTGCACATGCTTGGCTTAGATGGTTCTATTGTGTAAGCAACTGTGGTTGTAACAACTAGTAATCAAATTTGAATGTAGGATATTATAATCAATGTTGTGATGAAAATGGGATATTATGATCAAAACATAGCTGACCAGTCACGTCAAAATGGACATGTTGTCGGCACACACAGTTTTGACATCGAGGCTAATTATATATGTGACGTGTTCTACCGAAACCAGACGGAATTGGGCAGAGCTCCAAACTGAGAAATAGCCCAAAACATGATTGGGGGTGATTTTTTTGGGGGAATTTGAGTTTCTGGTAAATAATTAATCTTCAGAGTGTTTATAACAATATTGTGAAAGATTCAGATTAAAAAATCATCCGAAATGTATGTTTCAGTGATTTAAAAAAATCCTAGTTCTATTAAAAAGCCTAGTTCTAGCTACTTTAAAGGGCGAAATCTCAGTTTGGAGTTTTCATAAAGACCGTAAAAGTCGAACTTGAAAATGATGTAACTCCGCTTTGGGAAGTCCGATTAAAAAAAGAGAGGTACCACTGTAAAGCTGAAGATCTCTTGTTTAATAATCAATTACTAACTCAATTTTGATATCTTGCCCAATTGTGTCTGGTTTTGGTAGAACACGTCACATATTTGATGAAATATAAAGAAAATAATAGAAAAAATATCCTTTCTTCAATTCATATCTTGTGATTTCAAAGTCTGATTACCTTCAACATGGTATCATTTCAAAGCTTAGAATGTGCTCTTCCAAGTCATAACAATAACTCGGAATTGACGTGAAGGGTGGGACTATAAGAGAGGCTCCATTTTGATGTGATGGTTCAGATTGATCAGTGCTTTGGTTGAAATAGTCTTACAGTAGTTTGACAAACAAATGGTTGTATAAGATTCCTTGGTGTTTTGTAAATTCAGTTTTTGTTTCCAACAGATATAATTAGAAGACCTATGTCAGCTGTTAAATGTTGCTATTTGCCATATTAAACCATCTAGATTGACAAAGGTTTATAACATTGAAACACTTCTTTGATATTGGATATTTCAAAGAGAAAAACCAACTTCAGCCAACTGTGATGGCAGAAAATGGCAGAACCAATCGATAACATCAAAAAATGTAGCACTGACAGTGAAGTAAAGTGAAGTATGGAAAATAGCCTAGTGGAAGTCAACTGTGTAAGCATCATCAAATTATATAGCACTAATGATGAAGTATATGATAACATATTTAATCATTATTTTACTATTGTTTTTTTTTGCAGAACACCAATGATAGCGGGTGGATTATTTACCATCTCTAAGGCCTGGTTTGAAGAGCTTGGCAAATATGACTTAATGATGGATGTTTGGGGAGGAGAAAATTTAGGTAAGTGATTGATATCATCGGACATGTTTAGATAGACTGCTATCACATGGACTAAGGATGTGAGCACGTGGTCTCTACACATAGTAAACACAGATGCCAATTGACCGAACTCACTTTCCAGGATTTACACAATGTGAGTCCAATCACATGGGTGCTGATCTTCTCCATGTGCTACCGGTATACTGGAACTGGTTTTAATTTGCACTACCTAATAACAGGGATGCAATACTTCCGGAAATATCCGGAATTCCAGATATTTGGCAAAACAAAAACAAAATCTGGATTTTTTTAAAATTTGTGCATTTCGGATGATGATATTTCAGTCAAACATGGATTTTTTAGGGGGTGATCGTTATAGTCTATTCTCCAGACAAGCCCCTATAAAAGTTTGACACCGCGTGCAAATGCTTGGGCCATCTCGCCAAGCTCGCGTAAAAAGTTCAGGAAATTGATCAATCACCCACTGCATCCCTGTAATAAACATCTTCATATTTTGCCTCCATTAAAGGAGGAGTCCCGCAAGCACAACATTGTGCATACTCTGTAAGGAAAATAATTATCAAGTCCAAATTGCGTAGTTATATAGAACAAAACTTCATACTTATCACAAAAATGAATAAAACCTGCCATTTCTTAACCTAACCCCGGTTTAGGGTTTTTGACCGGGATCACGATTTTCGAGGAAAAAACGCCATCTAAATCTCCGGGAACCTGCGGGGTTCGATCCGGGGACCCTCCGTTCTCAAGCCACTCATCCCACCCACTAAGCCACGACCCTCAGCTACACGTTCGCGCAGTATACTGCGCTCACTATATAGGCTTGGTTGACTACGTCATCGAAAACCGACAGCGCATGCGTTTGGAGAGGGACTTAGGATTAGCATTTTTTAGCACTCAGGGGGGTTAGGGTTAACATGCCATTTTTAAAATTCACGGCGATCGAAAGTCGACCAGTTGACCTAGTGATCCAGTTGACCTAGTGATAATTGGATTTCATGTAACACTTCCTGAGCTAATATACTTAAGCTGACATTAGCCTTGACCCATGCCAGACATTATCCTCTTACAAGTGGATCATATTGAGTAGTTGCTTTCTTCAGTAGATACTGAGTGGCCTAATAAAAAGAGAAATCTTTTTGGGAGGCAGATTTCTCAACAAAGGGGGGATGTCAACATTATTTTGGAATATTTTAAACCGGCATTATCTTGGTAAAATATTGTGAATTTGGCATGGAAATGAATTCTTAATTTTGAAACGGTAGCGTGTTAAAGAAAAACATGGGTCCAGACACAAGTCTTAATGGCACAGTTTTGTATTATTGTAATTCTTTGTGCACGTACAACTATTGCTTTAGAGAATAAAGGTATTGTTTTTAGCCTGTATCCGTGTTTTATTGTCTGACATACACAGTATTATTTTAAGTGGAGCAACGACGCCTCAGGCAGAGTTGTTCTACGCAAAAAAATAAGAGTGCTCCTGGCTAACGTCACTCGCACTCTTACCACTACTAATACGACTGAATGGATTTATGTCGGACAATAACACAGGTACGGTCTCAAAACAATATCTTTATTCTCATTCTTGAACAATAATAGCTTAGCTCAGTGGTTAGGGATTCGGCGGTGGTGATCGGAGGGGCCAGGGTTCGAATCCCTGGGGTTTCGCGGCGATTTGTTGGGTAACAAATTCATACTTTGTCCCCCTCCCCTGGTTTCCACACAAAAACATAGCCTGGCTGGTTAGGCTTAAGCAAATTTCTTATATTTAGAGGACCCAACTTCATGATTTTAGCTTGTTTAAATTTGAACTTTATACAATAAGCCTCGTTTGAATGGCCGATTACAACTCATTTATATGAAATAGAAAATGGCCTGATTTTTATGATATGACATTGTATTCATTTCTGATTTTTATGATATGACATTGTATTCATTAAACATTATGGTGGTAAAATTGGTGTTAAACATTGTATGTAATGTACATGTATGTAGGACAATTAATACAATGAATGGTTCGGAAATATTTATATTGCAAAAAGACTCAAATTAATGGAGTTTAAAGTGCTTCTAATTTGTTCTTTTATTTTTCATAATCAGTGCAATTGTAATTAGCCTCA
Source organism: Ophiura sarsii (assembly GCA_035610835.1). Classification (NCBI taxonomy): domain Eukaryota; kingdom Metazoa; phylum Echinodermata; class Ophiuroidea; order Amphilepidida; family Ophiuridae; genus Ophiura; species Ophiura sarsii. The sequence continues at coordinate 65,503,986 of CM069441.1, read as the reverse complement.
TTAGAACACATTTGATAGATGATGTCCTAATCCAGCCATTGTTACCAATGGCATATTTAGCAAAATGCAGCGTAGCAAAAGTGACATATGATCTTCAAAGTAACCCAATTGTGCTAATATAGAATGAGAGAATAAGTCAATGAAGGATAAGTATGTAACTCATTTATAATGCTAAAAGACGTGATCATGCAACTCCTCTTCTCCACAAGTTACATTGGCTGCCTGTTAAAACGCGCATTGAGTTCAAGATCCTGACTATTGTATATAAATGTTTCAATGATGGCGCGCCTTCTTATCTTAAGGACCTTACTAGTACTTATGTACCTAAAAGAAGTGGTCTTCGTTCTGCCTCTGACACTCGGATTCTTGCTGTACCTAAAACTCGTCTCGCTACCGCCAAGAAAGGATTTTATGCCTCCGGCCCATTATTGTGGAATAATTTACCGCGTCACATCAGGCATGCCTCATCACTGACTCAATTTAAGAAGATGTTAAAAACTCACTTATTCCACCGTCATAGTGCGAGTGATGTTTAACACTGTTAATTTTAATTTTATGTTTTAATTTTGTTAAGCGCTGTGGTACCATTGTATAATGTGTAAGAGCGCTATATAAATGCTCATTGTTATGTTATTATGTTATGTCAAATGTGATATAAGGTGAACTATTTCTAGCAGCTGGCTTGATTGTCTTCACTCTTCACTTGCAATTATTCATCACCGGGGACTGCTTGTAACACATCTGAATTATTTAGTCTTAAAAGTACCACTATTCTGTAATGCGATTAATTTTTGCTACATGTTACAGATGCAGGGGTATTATCATTAGTTAAAATATGCATGGCAAATATGAGATTAGGTTTGATGAGAGAATGACTGCAGCCCATCAATCATTGATACTATTATTTGTGAATATAGTAATCCTCTGTCAAATACCCCCGATGGACAATACAAGCGTGTATAATGCATTTTTAAGCAGCTTGTAATAATATAGGATGACAAAACATGTCACTGTTTACAGCCTCCTCTGCAATATTTTGGACAAAACAGTATAAAATATAAATAGGTTGTAATACTATTTGAAAAAAAGAAGATATTCAGCTAATATGGAGAAGCTTTTATGCCAATCAAGTGTTTCAGTAATGGTTTCAGTGATTAATTTGTACTATTTATGTAACAAAGGAAATGCAATTAGTCCAAATATTATTAATTTTCTATCGTTTGTTTCAGAAATTTCATTTCGTGTTTGGCAATGCGGTGGCACACTAGAAATCATCCCTTGCAGTAGAGTTGGCCATGTGTTTCGTAAGCAGCATCCGTATACATTCCCTGGTGGAAGCGGTAATGTATTCGCAAGGTAAATATCTGTAAGCCTACTTTGACATAGATAGCGAGTGTTGTGTGTAACATTATAGATTGTACACGGATGGTATTAGAGAGCTATTGCAAGTTCTCATTGAACCATCTGACAGATGTGTTGGGATATGTAACACACCAGCACTATTTAATCAAATTGAAGGAGTGATTGAGGTAAATAGAAAGCCTCTCATTGCCCTGTCTTACGACCATTTTTGATCTTCAAGGCTTTCCACTAATAATATTTATTTTGCATAGTAAATTGGACCTAAAGATACATATATTTTTCTGGAAAATTTACCTATGCAGCCAAATTTTATGTTCACGTCGGACCAACATGAGAAATGTACCATTTTCTTTCCCCCTGAATATGATGGCCATTGTAATTTTTGTTATAAAAGATAAAATGTTTCTTTATTAATCTTTCAAAGATTCTACATTTGTTTTTGTTTTTGAAGCGGATCATATACATTCCCCCTTACTTTCTCCTGCTTATTGAGTTTTATTCTCATGCTTATTGAGTTTTATTCTCATGTCAGCAAGAAATATCTCAGGAAAATGGTAACACTTTCACAAATGTGTCATGAAAACAACCGTATATAGGTTTGAAATAAGGGTAATTTGGTTCCCACAGGAGTGAAATATGCAACCCTATTTGGTAGCATAGTCCCATAACCAAATGGGACTATGTAGCTACCCATCCAAAGCTCCCTGTATCAAGTATCACAACTTCCTTATTCCTATCAAATGTGCACTCATTTTCACCTAGGCATGATTAAAGCAAATTCTACATAAAATGTTGCTTTAGATGATACTGTTCAAGTGGGAGGATAAATTGGTTAATATCTAATGCAAGACATGCGCCGGTTTAGCTCCAGGGATTGTATGATTCTCATGAGGGAGCTATTTGATTACCGTCATGATGGAATTGAGTTATTCATTGGAGTCTATCCTCGTCAGATGTGCTCTAATTGTCAAAAACAGAGTATGTCTCTATTGTATCACCACGCATAAATACCATTGTGTATTACCTAAATAGACTGCTTTTACATGCATGGGGAAGGCATTCCTGTTCCGGGTAGTATTTTCATTAGGAGATGGTACTGTAGTTGGAATATGTCATGAGGTGCAATAAATAGCTGCCATTTGGACATCTAACAAATGTGTAAACTGTGGAATGAAAGTAACATTGTATGGAGTCAAAAAAGAGTTCATCAAATTAAAATATGACACTTTCCTTTAAAGAGGAGCTCCAGTGGAATGATACAGTAACTCTAGGTTCTGATAATAATCAAATCAGGCAAAAATGAGAACACTTTTTGTGCGTGATAAATATCTATCTTTGATGTGATCAGATAAGCATTGCATGATTTTCACGGCAGGTTGAATACAAATGAGGAAAACCAATGTCCCACACAATATTCCTAATAGCAGCTACATAGCGATAGTCTTTTGACTTTCTTGTGAAGAGAGATAGATCGCATCGATATTCCGTTTGGATCTTGACTGCGTGGACACAAACTATAAGCCATTACAAGCCTGCGAGTGTGTGACCCGGACCTACATTGCCGCATATTTTGCGACTGTGTAAATTTGCATATTAGGAGGGGTAACACATGTTCACTGGAATGGCGGAGAGGTTTGCTGATGTTGCATGGGGTTGTTATTATTAGGTTTGTTGAATCAGGGTCAGTCAAACATACCTTGTATGGCTTAAAGTTTGTTTGTATATTTTAATTAGGGAGGTTATTTTAACCTGTTCGGGTAAGAAATGTTTGCTGCTTACACTAATGTAATACTACTGCTGTTAGGAGTGTAACAAAATGCTGTTACTGATATATTGAACTGATCCGTTGACATGGTTTAACACTCCTTTGCCAATCAGGCATGAACCATACATAAAAGGCAGATGTAGGCAAAGACTCCCTTTAAAGCTGCCAATTAGCTGGCCGGTTTGAATACATAATTAAAAACATTGGATTTTTTAAAGTGAAAATGATTAACAAAAATGTCAATAAAAAGGATGAGTATCGGTGCTGTTGGACTGGGATTTGGAAATCAATGATTCAAACTTGGACACAGACCTCTGACTCGGATGGACTTTGATTTGATTTGATTTGATTTGATTTGATTTGATTTGATTTGATTTGATTTGATATAATTTGAGTCCTACGACCCTGGATAACCCAATAAGCTTATTAGCTTATTTCCATTGGGGTCCGTTAGATGTGTGAACAGATACAGACCGGGATGATCCCCTACTCTTTACGAAAGAGTCTGTAACCTTTTAACGTGCTCGGGTATTGCTCTTCCGATGCACGGGACCACCATTTATACGTGACTTCCGAACCACTGTTTTTTGCTGCCATTAGGAAATCGTCAGAATCATTTCGCTTCATTTACCAGGCTACCGACGGCGCACACAGTATCAGCACTTAGATTGTAATATTCCCTAACAGCTCCCCAATGTTGCTTGGGTCGACGTGGCAATTGAGACTAAGTACCTTGCCCAAGGATACAAACAAGTTGGCTGTAGCGGGGCTCGAACTCACAATCTTTGCATCGTGAGACCGGCATGCTATCCACTACACCACACATGCTCGATTCAGATAGTAAGAACTTGAGGATATCCTATCCTATCCTATCCTCTGAGTCAGTCAGACCCAAGTCCAATAAAATATGAATTATTCATCAGATTCAAATGAGCTTAACCAAACAAACCGATTGATTGATGAAAGAAGGAGTTCTCTAGTTAGATATTTTATCCAATGAAACACTTGAGCAATTTTTAATTTAGCATTGGCTGATTGGAATTGGGCAGTGATGCATGCTTTCTGTATGACAGGGGTACATCTGGATTTTAATTGTAAAGAAATCCAGTAAATCAGGACTTAATGAAACATACGGAATCACCATTTTGACAACCTTTTAATTAGCAATTTAGGTAGCTTCATGAAACTAAAAGTGTCCATAAATTTTTCTCAAATATCAGCGTAACAAGAATGCATAACAAATGAAATACTGGTAACCTTGAAACCTAATTTTGTGAACTGAAAAGTTGTACTGAGCGATTTAGTGTTTAATATTGGCTTGGCTTTGCCTATGTAACTTGCATCCTCCGCTCATGTTACACTTCATATCATGTTTCTGTATTATTGCCAAACTGTTTGTTTTTGTGTATTTTATTTCAAGCGAGCAGTGTGGTATTTTGTGGGATGTTCATCATGACGGTTTCCTATTACTTGTGTATACCAAGTCATTCATTCAACTGCCACACTCTTTAATTAATGAGATTTTACTAGGAGCTGATGATAACAATTTCTGTCTAATTGCTGTTATTGTTATTGGAGAGGCTTTTACTCGGCTCTTGAAACTTGTAGTAATCCTTTCCCTAGTGCTTTATACAGCAGTAGAGGGGTCTACTATAGTCTATGCCAGCTCAAATTGGAAGGTGACTTTAGCGTGTAATGTAGTGATAGATGCAGCACTTTGTGTCACAGCCAAAATTCTTCTTTGATCATGTGGATTCCAATGCCCAGTCACATTGAAGGTACGCCCGCAATATCATGACATACTCACTGGAAAACGTGATGATGTCATCTCCCAACTTAAGGTGACACACAGTGTATCATTATCATTTAATACATAGCAGCCATATTTACTCTGAATAGAAGCATAACAAAAGCCATACTTATGCCACTACTTCGTTAAAGTCTCTTTGTTCGTCATCTGGGACAGAGCACAGCATTTCAGGAACGCCAGTGTAGTTTCACAACAACCTCAGTTATACAGCTATCTGAAGAAAACTTCCGTTTGCAATACATATGAACTGGTAACCATTAAAGAAACCTATGTATGAGCTTGTCTCAGATCCACAGGATAGTACATTAGCTATGTCTATACACGGTTATGCAGGCATTTAGATTCAATAATTGTTCAATTACTAAAGAGAAGCATGCATGGCCATAAGTTAACCATCGTGAGCATTGAATGAAATGTTGAGATGAAAGGGCATCAGTCCATACTATGCTGCATTGAATATTAACCTACTAGTAGCATAGTTCTGAAGTGTATGAAGATGAATGCATCACATACATGCTACTATAAAAACCAGGAGCATTCATTTACTATTCTATCATTGTGCACACACTATAAGAGGAAACCAATGTTTTAACAATGGATTCAGATCCTGATGATTCAATTATTTAGTTCTACCATTTTGCCTGATCTAAAAATGAAAGATTATAGATATGATTTTTGGTAATGACTATAATATAAGGTATAAGACCCCCTGACCTACCTATGCTCAAATTAAAATATTCAGACTTTTTATTATTTGTATTACTGAGATCGTCTTTGCCTGATGAGACAGGAGGCAAGTAGGAACAAGTAGAAATGAAATCAAGAGGAAAATGTAACCACCATAATTAGAGCGGATTAATTGAAATTGTTGGATTGGAATGAGTCCGTGATTGAGGTCAGGGCTTTGAGATCAGGTAAATGCAAGCTGATTTGTTGTCGTCTCAAGGAGAACCTTTTAGTCAAAAATGATAAACATAGGTTTAACCATTTAAAAAGGATGTGCACTTAACTATGTATACATGCAATTACAGAGCATGCAGTTTATTCCATTAGAGTGCTATGATGCATGTGTGGGGTTATAATTTGATATTCTGTACATTTGTGAGTGCTATCTTTGCGTTAGTCCATTGGGATGACTATTACCATTAGGTGTGTATGCATACTATCCCATCTACCAGCCATATATTGCCAGCATGTCAGAGGTAGCATATCAATTGGATCACAAGTGGTTAGTGCATTTGACTGGAGGTATTGACCGTGTCCGCACTTATGTAAATCAATTACGCGTCGGGGCTACATATCTAGTCACCCCTTTGCGTACTCAACTCTTGGCCTGCAACTTTGTGATCAGTGTGGTATCGATATATGATATGCAATATGTAAAGAGGCTTCAGGGTAGTCTCTCGTGGGATAGGTTCTTGAAAGCTAACATTTCCCAATACAGAAGATGTAATTCAGGTTGAGTCAAATAATGTTAAAATTTAAAAGGGTTCAATAAATATTGTCCCCAGGGATGTAGCTACATTGGTCGGTGCCGTTCGGTAGCAACCGGCACTAAGGCTAAACAACCGGCACTCACAGCAATTTTCAGGCAAATTAACCAGCACTAAGACTCAAAAATTGAGTAAATGTACATCAAATACCACAAAATGGCTGAGAATGCCAGAGCATGGCGATAAATTTGTGAGATTTTAGCCGACACTAAAATGTGGCTAGCTACAACCCTGATTGTCCCGCTTGTTACAAGAAAATGAGTACCGGGTTTAATATAAAATGTTACTATCCTATATACATATTTAACATCATCAGCTCTCTCAGAAAATGTTGATGTAGTCTCTTTTAATAGGTTTCTGCCAGACAGGATTCTTTTTCTCTGGTCTGGACATATACTTTGTAAGGCTATATTAAAAACATCTTTTGTCTCAAAGCTCTTCAGTTTTTCAAAACCTAATGCGGAATGCGATTTTTTTAAAGTTTTTTTTTAATTTTTTTTTTTAAATATAAAATATTGAAATCCTTGTAAAAAGTGAACTTTTGTATTTAAAATGATGTGATCAATGAAAATCTGAAAAATCTGTGAAATTTTTGGATTTTTTTGTATTTGGACAATGAAAATCTGAAAAATCTGTGAAATTTTTGGATTTTTTTTTTCATAATTTTTTCTTCTTCTAACGCGCGCCAATTAACTAATGCGCGCGGGAGCTTTGAGACAAATGATTTTTTTAATATAGCCTAAGAGACATAAATGCATTTATTGGAACTAGTGACACATCCTAGACATCTTACTCTGAGATGAAAACAAAATGTCAAATATTCTCTTTGGGTTGAGCACATTACTGTCACAACATAGAGCATTCAATCCTTCATCAGATCATTTATGAAAATAATAACATTTCCATTTGATTGTCTCCTCAAATTACAGAAACACCCGTCGAGCTGCAGAAGTGTGGATGGATGAGTATAAAACATACTATTACGCTGCAGTGCCTTCTGCTAGAAATGTTCCATTTGGAAGGTAAAATACTGGATGTTCCCTCTAGCTATTCTAACATGAAGTAATATATTCATCTATATTGTATTTTGATTCATACTTTGGTGTTTTTTGTGTAGCTTAGAAAGATTGTCTTTGAAGACAAAAATTATAGGCTGCATGAATATCCTATGCTACTGATTTGACAATATCATTCTTGCATGTGTATCCGTGTTTGTACTATAATCATCTCAATTTTCATTAGTGAATTCAACTACACATACCTGGATGTAAATCATGGGCATACAATTGAATATAACACACATCCTTGCAATTTCAGAAAGTATACTGGCATAGACTTATGAGAGGCATATTTAACAGAGATATGGATCAAACCCACGCCAAATTATTGCCATGTTTTTCAGGGTTGGTCATGCTATAGACTGTCCACAATAACCTACTAACCCACAAAGTTTGTAGTAATTTTACAGCTGAATAGAAGATACTAGATTAGCAGTACGTATTGGGGATATACACAAGTCCGTACTTGATCCCATCAGTGATTATGCTCAATGTAGAGCACTAGGATTGAATTAAATAGCAAGCCAGGCAGTAGCCAGATAAGCGTCTTTGTATCTAGGTTATCTCAGTTGATTACACCTTGTCATGTAGCTGGTCAGATTGAATCAACACCTAGACCAACCCTACAGTGAGGAGAACATCACACAGTATCAGTGTGTTTAGGGACAGAAGGCTGGATTGCACGCGTCAGGGGAAAAACAATCTTAATGAATGTAGCAATTGTTGGTAGTGAAATAGGACCTGGCAATTCTGGGTCAATAAAGATTGAGAATCAAATCAACATGGCAATTGTGGGTCAGTTAGGGATGGTGAATAAAACTGACATTTTTAGGGTAATTTTGGATTGGATTCTGATGGACATGTAAGAAACAAGTTTAAGACATATTATTTGAATGAAAGAACCAAATTGAAATATAGAAACCTGGTAGAGTGCATGAGGCCAAAAGGTTTATATCAGTTTCATTGTTCAAGTGCTATATGGTATACAATTTCACCATCTTTTTTGATAATGCTGATGTGGGATTTTTATAACATTTCTTAATAGAAAAGTTTGTATACAGGAAACTTGGCCAAAGGAAAATGTAGTGTATTTATTCTCACATTTCCTATGTTTTGATTGTGTTTGTATTTTTATAGTATACAACAGCGGCTTGAATTAAAGGAAAATCTTCACTGCAAACCCTTCAAATGGTATTTAGAAAATGTTTATCCAGAACTAAGGTGAGACATACATGATTTTAAAAATATATGTGTTTGAAGAAAAAAAATGGATTGAGTGACGTCAAACACCCGCTTGATAAGATCAATGTAATGCATCTCTATATCCAACACTGTGAGGTACACCTAACACAAAAGGTTCCTGACCAGTTACTTTAGTGATAGCTAATTTAAAATCAGTAGTCGGTATCAAAAGTCTTAGATATACGTTAAACAAGCAAATTTCTTCCCCACAATTTAAGACCTCATTCATACAAATTGAGTGGATACTTTTCAAAGTAACCAGACCAACTGCAAACAAAGTTGTAGTAAATTTATTTCTATGAAATATCATTGCCTAGTGTGTACTCAGCGGTGATAATATGTTTGAAATGACTCACAGCTCACCATTCATCCATACACGCCTGACCGGTTTCGATAGCCCACGGTGTTCAATACAGTTAATGACATCTCATAGAAAAAACACCCTTCCCCTGTTAGGTATAGTTACTAAGAACATCGCAACTTCAAAAGTATTCACTCAATTTTTATGAAGAGGTGTCATATTGTGGAGACGACATTTGCTCGTTTATTTTAGATTTTTGATGCTGATTACTGTTTTGTGATGAGCTATCATAAAAGCACCTTTTTGTGTTAGGTGTATAAGACTTATTTGTACAATAAACGCTATCTTTAAACGCTATCTTCTGAAGATAGCATTGATACATATTATGTGTAGCCAGATGAGACATGCACTACACTATGTCCCAACTTGCCAGCATACAGACAAACACATCCTGGATGATTGGACGCCGCTGCTGATTATCTTTAGTAATAGGGCATTAGTACCTACACTCGATCCATACTAATAACATTAATCCTACTCATATTCCAATAGCCCATGTACAGAGCCAATGGCCAAAGTGAACTGTGTACCATAATATTTGTGTAAGGCAGATATTGAGCGAGTGAAGTAGGGATTCATTGGAGGGTATATGGTGACATCCATACTGTGTGGGAATATATCCTTTATCATGCTAAGGAGACATGATTGGATTTGCATGCCAATAGAGGTGTCTTAGTGAATTAAATGGTTGGAATAGGCATGTTTGTACTTGTTGATGTGAATTTGTATTTGTTTTGTATTTCACATGTTTAGACAAGTCACCAGTTCGTAAACAAAATGTTAAATGTTTTGACAAAGTAAGGGTTAAGTGGGCAAGTGTTTTGCTGATAGGAAAGTCCACTTGACCTGAATGAAGGGTGTCTGACAGCTGTTCCTGAAGGCATTGTCACTCACAGTGTTGCGCCATCCTAAAATGCCCGCAAGCTAATTATATTGGCCATCTTTGATGATGGTTGGATGGATAGGTGATCATCATCATGTCCATTGGGTAATCAAACATCAGTTGTGAATAACGCTCTTATTATATTGACTTATATGTTAGCATGGGGATAGCCAAGTAGAAGTGTCAGTTATTAAGTAATAAAAAGCAAGTAAGTTGCTTACACAAAAAATGTATAAAGTATAAACAAGTCGCTTTCAGAAAAATATAGGTCCATTTTAATTTCAAAGCCATGGTGTAAACTCTTTGGAACGACTTTTAATATTTTAATGTATAGAGTGCTTTACATCAATTGATCTCAAAGTACTTGACAGTAACAAATATGACAATGTAATGACAGTCATTAAAATTATAATAATGATGTAAACATAACATAAACATAACACATAACATAACATAACATAACATAACATAACATAACATAACATAACATAACATAACATAACATAACATAACATAACATAACATAACATAACATAACATAACATAACATAACATAACATAACATAACATAACATAACATAACATAACATAACATAACATAACATAACATAACATAACAATTAAAAATTAAAAATTAAAAATTAAAAATTAACAATTAACAATTAACAATTAACAATTAACAATTAACAATTAACAATTAACAATTAACAATTAACAATTAACAATTAACAATTAACAATTAACAATTAACAATTAACAATTAACAATTAACAATTAACAATTAACAATTAACATAACATAACAATGAGCATAGCGCTCTTACACATTATACAATGGTACCACAGCGCTTAACAAGATAAAACATAACAAAAACAGTGTTAAACATCACTCGCACTATGACGGTGGAATAAGTGAGTTTTTAACATCTTCTTAAATTGGGTCAGTGATGAGGCATGCCTGAAGTGAGGCGGTAAATTGTTCCACAAAAATGAGCCGGAGGCATAAAATCCTTTATTGGCAGTAGTGAGACGAGTTTTAGGTTTAGTGAGAATCTGAGTGTCGGAGGCAGAACGAAGAAACCCTTGAAATAGTGAGAAATAGCAACAAAGTAGTAAAACACAATCAATCATATGGACCATACATGGGAACTCAATCCAAGAGTATCATCTAGAGGGAAACCAAATGACCTCTTTAGCATTATTTGGACATTTACAGTGTAAAATGTGCTCTATTTGTTACCAACATTGTTCCTGCTCGTTAAACCTAACCTGTCTGGAACCTACAAAACCTGACAGTGCTACAATCTTGTACCGCGCGGCGGCCCCATCAATCTTATACCACGCTCAGCACAGAGTTTAACTTGAGAACAAAACTTATGTTTTTTTTAACTCACCCGTGTAGCTCAGTCGGTAGAGCATCAGACTTGCATTTACGCGGCCCGGGTTCGATCCACAGCGCGTGCGGAGACTGATTCCCCCTTGATAGCTGGGGAGCGGAGGCCCATTTTTAGGGTTTTTGGTCCCGGTATGCTGGCACAGGGAGACATACCAAAATGTTCCTTGAAGTCTGTAGTTCACATGTGTTTCAATGGGACTTCAAAACTTTAATTTAACATGGGAAAAATATTAAAAAACAATAAATTGACCATACAAAGTGTATCATATTGTTGGGCTGACTGTTTAGAACAAAAAAGTCAATCACAACTTCAATTGTCGATCAATACTTTTTGACCTATGACCTTTTGAAAATGACATGTCAGCAAAATTTGCCATTTTTTACCGTTTTTCACGAAATTGGCCAAAAATGACATGTAATCATTATTTTCAAAATATTGTTGGCCCTTGGATGATTGGAATACATCTAATATTGCTGGTTAATATACCCACTTTGATTTCAAGACAATTATAAAATCTACCGGCAATGCAGTTTCCATAGCAATCACCATTTATGTCTAAATTTGCCTCCATTTTGACCAATTGTTGACGTTTTTAGAGGCCATTTAAGTCTGTTGCCATGACAACAGCACACCATTGATGTTCGAAATGTATCTTAATATCAAGTACAATGATATACCAACCATAAAACATGGTTTATCATTTCTCAATGAGTTACAATATTTTTTTAAAGGAGAAAAAAGTGGAATTTTGGCCGAATTTGTGAAAAATAGCCCAAAATTTCCTATTTTTGATGACTTGTCATTTTCAAAAGGTCATAAGTTAACAAATATTGATCAACGATCAAAGTTGTGATTAACTTTTTTGCTCTAAACAGTCAGCCCAACAATATGATATACTTTTTGTGGTCAATAATTTGTTTTTAATTTTTTTTTCCCATGTTAAATTAAAGTTTTGACGTCCCATTGAAACACATGTGAACTTTGACCCTAAATCGAGGTCAAAGGTCAACTTAACATCCGAGTTGGCAAGGATGTCCACCTAGGTTATATACTACAGACATCAAGGAACATTTTGGTATATGACTCCCTGTGCCAGCAGACCGGGACCGAAAAATCATGCGCGCTCCCCAGCTATGAATTTGACCCGCGTTTCTTCCCTGATAGTTTAATTCACAAAAACACGGCCAGGGAGTAAGGGTTAAAGAGATCAGATTCTATAAAATCTAGATTTTATCCTATAAATATGCAACTCCAACAGAAAAACCCTTGTTAAATTGTATCCTGATATGTGAAATAACATAAATATTACCATATAGTGTAGAATTGATTACACTTTGGGCCACAACCTTTAAACATTTTATTCTAAGTGTTGCTAGAATTGCCCAAGGCGAGCAAATCGTTGCGGATGCCTTCAAAAGAGAACTATAGCTTTGCTGTCAGTGTAGTACTGGTTGGACTGGTTCAATTTACTCTGAATATTCTATTAGAGGTCACTAATAAGCTCTGGTTGGTTTGACTTAGAGTGCTTAACAAACTGTGAGACATTACAAATAGGTGGATAAATCAACTTGGCTTGAAGATGTATAGGCCACTTAACACTTAGTTGGCACATGGTCCGCGAGACTGATTTCAATGCCTCGTAACCTATAGGATGTGATAAATCAGTCTACTCACTTTGCAGGGTTTGTCAAGGAACTTGTCAGCATTTTTATTCTTTTACCCAATCCAAAGTATATTTAGGGGTTCAATAAGGTTTCGGAGTTGTTTATCTTGAATCGACAACGCTAAGACGGGTTTATTTTGCGAGAGCAGCTTTAGCTGCCCGAGCAAAATAAACCCGTCTTACCGTTGTCGATTCAAGATAAACAACGACGAAACATATTTATATCATTCATATGTGAAAAGCGTTTTGGATAATTGATGAAAACAAGTAAAAAACGTGTTTTAATAGGCTTAATTTGACATAAGAAAATAGCTGCTCTTTAAAAAACGAATTTTTATTATTATAATTAGGCCCTTATTTGGACATCATAATGCATTAGTGGTTTCCAAATAAGGTTCGCCATCCTAGTAATTTGCATATGAACAGTGGGTTTATCTCAAATCGACAACGCTTTGTTACTGTACTTAAGGTATGGGGGAGTTGTTGAATGTAATATCATAAATGAAAACAATCTGTTTATAACAATGGGAATTAACCACTTTTAGGAACCCAAGTATGCAATCTGTGTAACTCAAATGAAAAACAAGAATTGTTTACTTTTATGGGTAGTAGATATGCAATGAGAGATCTACCCACTTAATCAAAATTGAGATTTTAAAAAACAGAAGAAAGCTCTTTTACTCAGCACTGTTGCAAGATTATACGCCACTTGCACGCAATCGCCATTTTAAAATGAAAGCGAGGCTCTCCCCTCTTATCAGCGCGCACAACCGTGTCACACAGTGTGGCGTGATTGTGCGTGAGGGGAGAGGCTTTCAATGTGGTTCCATCTGTACCGTGCAAGTAGCGTATTGGCCTGATGAGACGAGAGATGTTTTCTTTAGATGCTGTAAGCTATAAAAAGAAGTGATTATCCCCAAATGTGGTTAACCACACATGAAGTTTGTGCACTGGTATATGGGTATATTTTAAATGAGTTTTGTTTCCATCATAAGAACCCCCTTCACTCAGATGTCAGAATAAGTCTTCTTAATGACAGACCTTCATGTTGAATAGAAAACATGTGAAAGAATCAGGTCAAACACCTTTCACATAGCTATAGGCCTACTCTGTATTACCACAGAATTATGTATTAAATTGATGATCAGTTTTGAACAAAAATTATATTGAATGATGAATTGATAGCCACAAGACTTAATTGGATATATGGTTGTTCCTATTCCATCGCCGCGATAGTGAAGAGGGACCGGGTGTATTTTTAATGTCATTGTTAATGTAATTCACGCAAGTTTATCCGCGTCTATATATTAATTTAGTTACATATTTAGATTTACAATGAATAAGACATTCATTTGCATTTTGTTTTATTAAGTATATTAGTATAGACTTGCCAAGAACATAGCACAATGTCAAAGTGATTCATTTTCACGACGTATTAATGTAGTAAATGAGAATGGCTATTATGTTGAAATGGATCTATTGATAGACAGACGACTTCTGTTAACAGTTTATTTTAGGAGCTATCTGAGATGACACTGTGTCGCATATTATTGAGATAATAGATCCATTCTGCTATGAGACTCGGTGTGTACGTGATATTCTGTTGATGGTACTCCACAGCCAATCAGGCATGGTTTAATGACATTCAAGTGGGAATATTTAGGGAATTGCCTACCCAGAAATGCATGCTTAATGGCAGTCCCAGTAGTGACTTTGATGAGGTTTGTAGTTTGTTACTGTCATTCTCAAGCCTTTCTTGTACTATTGTTATGAATAATGCATCACTACTACTACATGTATTTCGCTGTATACTTAGTGTGCGCTGTAGCATGCTTGTGTTGAAGACCTAGCTCATGTTTAATGTAACAGAAAAGTTCTGTTATACAGCACTTGGATAACATTTTTGTCAAAAGATTGGTGGATTCATGGTGGTCACATGTCATTCAAGAATGTTGCAGTGCAGTGGATTCAACATTTGGAAATGGTTGCACAAATTGTACCATATGTTATGCATTTACTTTGTAGACTCTATGCTCCATTGTACTTCTAATTGTGACAGTCATATCAACGATACCACATGAACCCCACTACATGAACCCCACCACATGAACCCCACTACATGAACCCCACCACATGAATCCCACCACATGAACCCCACCACATGAACCCCACCACATGAACCCCACCACATGAACCCCACCACATGAACCCCACCACATGAACCCCACCACATGAACCCCACCACATGAACCCCACCACATGAACCCCACTACATGAACCCCACCACATGAACCCCACTACATGAACCCCACCACATGAACCCCACCACATGAACCCCACCACATGAATCCCACCACATGAACCCCACCACATGAACCCCACCACATGAACCCCACCACATGAACCCCACCACATGAACCCCACCACATGAACCCCACCACATGAACCCCACCACATGAACCCCACCACATGAACCCCACCACATGAACCCCACCACATGAACTCCACAAGTTTTCTTCTGACTACGAGAATATTACGAGTGACGCACAACCAAATCAACGATCACATAGATGGAACTATGTTAAGTTGAAGTTTGATATTCAGCGAGCGTTTACGAACATTTGCTAGATGTGCGGTAATGCATTTCAATGTAGTTAATGATGGAAACGTGGAGCAATTACTTTGGTGATATATTGCTAGACTGATGTTATGAATAAGATACAAGTGACATTTGCAGCTAATACAAAAAGACTAGTGTTTTATAAGACAAATCATTAGTGTGAAAGGGTATGTATCATTCGATGACAGATGAAATGGTGAATAGAACTTTTTGTACTTTAACTTCATCAAAGTATTCTAGCTAAGTGGTATTCAGCATATGAGGGAGAGTTAGAATAGCATGTTTTGAATTGGGAGCAATGTATTCAATACACAAGTATACACTCTTTTTCCTAAAAACTGAATGTGAACCAGGAGATTCTTTGGGTGATCAGTTGTGTCTAGTGAACAAATATTAGTCTGTAGTTGCGACTTGAAAAAATATGTTGACGCAAGTTTACTGATGAGGTGGCAAAAAACCCATACCGGGAATATATAAAGGGGGTCTCCATATTGTTCAATTGTCCGGGTCAATTGTAGATACCCATGTAGACTCTAGCACACATGTTTAGAAGCAGATAGCATTATAACAGTGTTCAAAACAGAATGTGGAAAAGATTAACAATATCGCTTTTGTTTACAACAATAAAGGTATTTCCCAAAGTTCGGAAGGTATGATTGAAGGATTAAACTTTAATCCCATTTTCCCAGACTGTTTATGGTGGATATTTGGGTAGATTTGATAAGTATTTCACAATTTCATTATGTTTGATCAATTTTGAGTGTACGATCTTGTGCGTCCAACTGGACACAAAATACGCTTAACTAGTGTTTAAAATGGGTCCGAGGTTTTGAAAACACACTAACAGAAAGCCTGGTCTGTAGTGCCTGACTGCACGGGTAATGCACACGTGCCACCTAGTAATGTGTCCAATACTATACCATCATGATACTTAGCGTAGATTATTACTTTGTTTTTTATCTGTCAATGGTGAGCTGAAGGAGATCAGCCATGGTGATATTTAAAAGGTCATAATATTCTCTTCCATCAAAAACGAGCCTAAGATGGGGGATAAATGTAATGTGAACTTATTTAAATAAACATCCCATTGATCTCACCAAATTGGTTGGGCTTACAAGGGCAGCTGCTCCGACACATTGACAGATATCTAAGCTTATGTTCTATACTCAAGAACCCCATTTGCTGTTATCGTGGATAAGTGATATAGGCTTATACCCCCAGAATTCTAGGATTAAAATACAAAAACAAAATTGAAATAGACTTAAGTTATTATTAAATATTTCCCCCTTTTATTTGATCAAAATTAATCTGATTATCATTTAATTATTTGAGTTGTGGAAGAACAAATCTGGATTCAGCATGAATTCCTGTTTGCCCTTTCTTGAATAACCATGAAATGATTTAATATAACATATCCTGTTGATTGTATTACATCAACCAATGTGAGCAATTCCAGTCCTGTAGCAGACACTGTTGATTGTATTACATCAACCAATGTGAGCAATTCCAGTCCTGTAGCAGACACTGTTGATTGTATTACATCAACCAATGTGAGCAATTCCAGTCCTGTAGCAGACACTGTTGATTGTATTACATCAACAAATGTGAGCAATTCCAGTCCTGTAGCAGACACTGTTGATTGTATTACATCAACCAATGTGAGCAATTCCAGTCCTGTAGCAGACACTGTTGATTGTATTACATCAACAAATGTGAGCAATTCCAGTCCTGTAGCAGACACTGTTGATTGTATTACATCAACAAATGTGAGCAATTCCAGTCCTGTAGCAGACACTGTTGATTGTATTACATCAACAAATGTGAGCAATTCCAGTCCTGTAGCAGACACTGCTGATTGTATTACATCAACAAATGTGAGCAATTCCAGTCCTGTAGCAGACACTGTTGATTGTATTACATCAACAAATGTGAGCAATTCCAGTCCTGTAGCAGACACTGCTGATTGTATTACATCAACAAATGTGAGCAATTCCAGTCCTGTAGCAGACACTGTTGATTGTATTACATCAACAAATGTGAGCAATTCCAGTCCTGTAGCAGACACTGTTGATTGTATTACATCAACAAATGTGAGCAATTCCAGTCCTGTAGCAGACACTGTTGATTGTATTACATCAACAAATGTGAGCAATTCCAGTCCTGTAGCAGACACTGTTGATTGTATTACATCAACAAATGTGAGCAATTCCGGTCCTGTAGCAGACACTGTTGATTGTATTACATCAACAAATGTGAGCAATTCCAGTCCTGTAGCAGACACTGTTGATTGTATTACATCAACAAATGTGAGTAATTCCAGTCCTGTAGCAGACACTGTTGATCAAAAGTGAGGCAGGGAATAGAACTGAACTTGTAGTTTGTCTATATCAGTGGTTCTCAACCTTTTTTTCCACGACCCCTTTTGACATCTCTGGTCAGTACCGTGACCCCCCCCCCCCAAAAAAAACCCCCAACAACATTAGCCGGATATTATAAATGAAACTGCATAGTTTGGATGCGAGCGTAGCGAGCAGGACATTTTGCATATTTGAACGTTTCTTTTGGGTTTTTTAAAGCGAAATGCCGGGGCGAAATGTAACACGGTTTCCCCAAAACCTATATTTATGAGCCCTTAATGACCCCCTGGAAAACCCCAAACGACCCCCATGGGGTCACGACCCCCAGGTTGAGAACCCCTGGTCTATATCTATAAACTAAGGTTGTGTGCTTGGACATACTGGCTTGTTAATAAATCAAGATAGTTAGAAGAAATCAGAACCAATGTGATTTTGACCAGCATGCACCCAGCATTTGCGGTATATGGGCTAAATAGACAACCTGAGCCACATGTGTTTACAGTGGCTGTCTGGTGTATATTTACTAGTCATCACTTTCCTCTCCTTTAAGTATCTCCTTTGCCAATTATATAATATATTATTTATTATCAGGCAGCGTAAATGCTTCACCCTGGCAGAGTGTAAGACGATGCGAGACACAATTAATATATGCGAGGATCAAAATAAATGATGAACACCCTGTGCTGGTTTTTGAAACTCTTATTACAGTAACATTTAAGCTGAAAAGCTGCTGATAATGGAATTGTTTTCAATCTTCTCATTAGCTGCAACACATATAGTCAATGTAACAGTAAGATTTGGCTGTAAACTTCTACTTAACGTGCTTGATCGCGTCTCCTAGACAGGATATCTATATGAAGAATTTACTTGAAAGTTTTTATTTTGGTAAAACGTGTATGCCTACCGTTTAATTTATATTAATTGATATGATATTGCACTATAGTTCTATATGAGAATGTATTATCTCTCAAAAATCTGTATGTGATGTGACTGGTGGTTATTAAGGATTCATACAGAAAAAATAATGACCAAATGATAATTATAATATAGGAGAAATGTTCAACGATTGGAAATGATTGATTACATTTTTTACATGCGATCCCTAGCGACTTATGACTATCTCCCCAAACCATCTTGCTATTAGCTATATATTGAGACTTTACAGGGAGTAAATGCTTAGTTTTACTTGATTTTGTTTCTTTTCTGTGTCCCTATCAATTCTAAGAGTAGAGTTGGTATAGTGAGATGTGCGCTGCTCAACCACAGAATGGTGAGAAACTAAAACAACAAAAAAGCCCCCTATACTGGGCCCAATAACATCTAGCAGCCAAACATGGCCGGTTATAATTGAGCATTGGAAGTGCTCCGATTGCCGAGTGTTTATGTAGCATAAGATTGAGTGTGTGCGGTAACTACTTTAGACAAGGGGGATGCTTGTAAAGACACGTTGGAACCGAGCAAAGATTGTGTTCTTTGTGTGAATATTTCATTGGAAAGATGTGCCATCTTGAAATGACAACGACAAAGGGACTCTAAGTCAACCATTTCCAATCAGTCTTGTTTATGGTAATTACTATACTCCTGTGTATATAGGTACATACTCACTATTGGTTGATGTAGGTAGAAATGTCTGGTGGGGTACATTGGAGGCAATACATATCCACCAAAGAATTTAAAGAGGCAGACGTGTACAAAAATATACACTAAGGTTAATGGCGTCTTTTTTCACCCATTGAGTAATAATAGTTTAGATTATGTTAGTATTTTTCGTAAGCAATACACCTAAGAACAAATGAACCATTGATGTGCATAATGGGTACCTTGCATAGACCTCGCACGAGAGCATATCTATCTTACATTGTAAGGTGTATGACTTACACACTAGTCAATGAAGGTGTAACTTATCCCCTTAGGCTAGTTAATAGTAATGTAACTTTTGTGACCTGTTTATGACCATGTAACACTACTGTGACAAGGCTAATAGCCATGTAACTCCTATGCCGTGCCAATATTGCACCTGTGTTAAGCCGATGGTCAATTCTGTGGTCGGTCAGTGATAAATGACAACTTGTATTGCCAGCCAATTAAAGGCATATTATGTGATCTTTTCCAGAGAGCGCCCTCTATTTTTATTTATTTTTTAGAAAGTAGATTTTCTTGCTGACTTACATTTCCGATCATAAATTATATATACATTCCAAGTTACAGAGCGATACGATTCCTAATTACCTCAAAATCATGGTTTTAGAGTGAATTTAGAGTGAAAAATATAAACTGTCGGGATTCCGACAGTTTATTTTCACTCTAAAACCATGATTTTTAAGTAATTAAGAATCGTATCGCCTTGTAACTTGGAATGTATGCATGATTTATGATCAGAAATGTAAATCTGCAAGAAAATCTGCTTTCAATTTGTTTTCGATGTTGAGGGCGTTCCCTGGAAAGATCACATAATATACCTTTAATAAGTAAAGTGGCAGGCAGTGGTCATATAATTCCTGTGATCCTGTGATGGGCCAGTGGTCATATAAACCTGGTGTGACAATCCAATGGTCATATGACATCTATGGCAAGCACACGGTCAAGTGACACCTTTGGTAAGCAAAGGGTGAAGTAACTTGTGTGGCAGGCCAATGGTTATCAACTACTGTGATAAGCTCATATTCATAACATACATGACAAGTAAATACCAAGAAATAGCAAACAACCATAGAGGCAATGCATATCCACTATAGAAATATAATCCCTACCTGTAGGATGGTTTGTAAGAATCAGGAGGAACCATGGTCCTAATGATCAATGCAAGTCCGGTGATCATGCATCACGCTCCTAAAAACAACCTTATGGAGATCCCATTTAGCTGTCTGTGATTATGCAATGAGATGAAAAAGTGGGGGCCAGTAGCACAGTGCTTGTATTGTATTTGGTTGAATTTGGCATGGGTGGGTATATGCCCGTATTGTTTTTTCACCTATTGGGTAATAATTTGGACTATGTTAGTATCTTTCATAAGCATACACCAAAGTACAAATGAACCAGTTGGTGCATATTGGTACCTTGCATAGACCTCACACGAGGGCCTATCTAACTTACACTGTAATGTGTATGAAGGTGTAACTTAACCCCTTAGGCTAGTTAATTGTAATGTAACTTTAGACCCATCTAATGTAACTCCTGTGACATGTAACTCTTGTGACATGCCAATTTAGCACCTATGTTAAGCTAACGGTCGTAACTTCAGTGGTCAGCATATGACAGTATCACAACTTGTGTTGCGTGTCGATGGTCATGTCTCAACTCAAGGCCAATGGTTATAAGTCATAATATCCATATGGTCCTGTGATAGACCAGTGGTCATATATCTCCTGTGATAAGTCAATGGTGATATCCTGTAACAGGCCAATGGTCATAATAACGCTTGGCAAGCAAAGGTCTTATTACACCTATGACAGGCCCATGGTCATATTAACGCTTGGCAAGCAAAGGTCTTATTACACCTATGACAGGCCCATGGTCCTATTATTCCTGTGAAGCCAATGTGTTACTCATGTGACAGACCAATGGTCATAATAACGCTTGGCAAGCAAAGGTCGTATTACACCTATGACAGGCCCATGGTCATATTATTCCTGTTAAGCCAATGTGTTACTCATGTGACAGACCAATGGTCATAATAACGCTTATGATATACCAATGGTCATATGATTCTCTTGGCAAGCAAAGGTCTTGTGGCAGGCCCATGGTCATATTATACCTGTGAAAAGCCAACGTGTTACTCATATGGCAAACCAATGGCAAACAACAACTTGTGTGCCCAGCCAACGGTCATATATAAACTCCTGTGAAAATCCTATGTTCATAACATTCATGCATACTAATTCTTATATAGACACTTGAGAAACTCTGTGCAATTTTATCATTCTTGCCTGTGTGTTATGTCACGATACACAGGGGATCTCGCTCTGATTAAAGCAGATCCGTTGCCACGAAGTGGTTCATGTGCTGCTGCCTGTGCTTATTATGCGATAATGTAGAGAAGCGCAGTTGAACTTACTTAGGCGCCCAATAAATTAATCAAAATATTCGTCATCTGTTGGAATTTGCTTTAACCAATCAAATGAATGAATGATTGTAGGTTATGGATTGATCGATTAAGATGCAAGTAGTTACTGTAAATCAACAGTGACAAATAGATTTCAAGTGTTTCTATATTCAATCAGTTATTTCACATTTACCAACCTTATTTGAAAACAACATAGAAGTGTTTAAGAATGAAATTAATGGTATTGTCCTTAGCCTAAATCGTCATGTTATCAATTGTGTCATATCACACACATGTGACATCACTATTTTAGCGTAGATCTACTTGGCTGCGCCTTGTTGTCCCACTAAGAATATTGCTGTTGCCTCTTTCATATGACGTGACAGATACACGGCAGAGGCTAATACAATACCTTTAGTCTTTAATTATAAGCTACAAATTGGAGTCCAAAAATACTAAACCGCCAAAATGACAAGGAAACATCAAGAAGTGCCAAACAACACTGTGATCTCCAAGTAAAAGTAATGAAAGTCTCATAACCAGTAAGTGGGTGGTCATGTTCATACAGTATGCAGAACGTGCACATATGTAGCGTTGCAGAGAATACAAAAATAGGTTGACAGGCATTTTGGCACTTGTTATATCCAACCACTTTCTACATTGAGGCTGACTGGCAGGCGGGTAGGATCCAGGCGTCTTACGTCAAGAAAATATGGGTTAGAAAAACAAGCTAATAATATTAAGGCATCTATCCTTGGAGCAAAATGTACTGTAACAACATTGTTCACAGCAAAATAATAGAATCCACTTAAACAATACTTATTAACCTAATTTGCGAGAATGTTGCTAGGATTATTACTATTATCATCTTGATATTAATTTTTATTCACAAAAAGCTTTAAAATTTGAGTTGAATACATGTCACATGAATTCCTATCTGGCATTTTAATTAAAGCATAGAGATAGTACTAGCCAAGCAAGCACATAGTACCCTGAGGAAATAATTCAATTGTCGTATAAGAAGTGTGTTCATTAAATGCAAAATGTAAGATTCTTGCTGTAAGGAGTGAAAGTGAAGAAGGAAAGATTGTATGAAACGGCGAACTGAAGGCAGGACTGGGTTTTAAAATGAGAGGTTCGTAATGTTGTGTTTGTATGTGGGTTAAAAGCTTTCTTTGCCTCTGAGGCATATTATATGAATAGGCTTTAGTTTCGCTATATTTATAGTTTATAGATTTAAAGTACTTCATACTATCTTGTTGCATTGTCTACGAGGGTCATTCAATAAGTTGTACCTCCTCCCTCATAACTTTGCTAATGTAAATGTCAGCCCCATATAATTTGTAATGATTGTCGCTCTGAATCTTGGCTACACATTTATAGTAAATGGTAATTGATACCTGTTTCACACATTTGTTCTGGCGCAATCAAAGCCATCAAGATTTTGTGCACCTGATATGGCAAAATACGCTCAAAATGAATACATGTTTCTTCTTTTTTTCTTCCGTTTTGTATGACTTGACATGAGAGCATGATTTTAATACTAGCAAATGAAAACAATAGATTATATCTAAATATAATAATAGATTATATCTAAATATAATATGGTATTATCAAATCTTAATAAGATTGCAAGCAATAGTTAATCTTGTAGCCTTGCAAAGAGTAATCCCCATTGGTTCTCAGAGGAATCGGGGACATTTATACAAAACGATATAAATTAGGTAGGTGAAGCTCAACTGTATTAGCGTGACCACTGTTGCGCAGTGTGTGGTAACTTTAGTTTTGTTCCATAACACACACTTCTGCAGTGAGTCTTACTGAGCTTCTCCTGCATGCTGAAGTGACGCAGTATGCTGACACAGGGTGTGCTCACTGCCCGGGATTGAATGGAATGTTTGTGAGGCGTTCGTTACTATAATCAAAACAAACAATTGTCGATCAGAGCATCGTGATCTGAGCTGAGCGCTCGCGTTCATCCATAAAAGGTTTAACGCGGTCTGGCGGCGCACTGCATTCCAAAAACAACAGGCACGCAACGCTGTCGTGGTCACGCAGATGTCGCACACGCAAAGAATGATTTGAAATGATCGACAATTATTTGTTTTGATTATAACAGGGACAAGTTGACAACAGAGATGCTCTTCACATGGGTTTCTATCAAAACATTGAATCTTGCATCATGGTACGTAGTCTTGTCAATTAATATAACTAATATAATTGTAATTATTATTTGCACACAGGATACCAGATAAACAAGATCTAGCATTTGGTTCTATTCAACAAGGTACTATGTGTATGGATACACTAGGACATGTACATGATGGTTCATTAGGGCTGTATGAATGCCATAATAGTGGGGGAAATCAGGTAAGTCCACCATTAATACAATAAAAAAGCCATACATCTTCCATAATATGGACAGTTTCTAATGACATCGTCTGCACTGTTCCTCAGAAGTGATGGTTTCAACCTTTCCTGTTGAAGGATCCTGTATAATTGGTATGCTAAATGATATATAAATGCATAATATGGACACTTTCAAACGACATTGCCGGCACTCTTCTTCAGAAGTGATGGTATATTTATGGACCTTTCTTATCGTAGGATCCTGTATATTTGTAGTGTTAAAGGATGGCGTTTTGCTATTACCACGGCATATGTCTCACAAATCAAATTATAACAAGTGTGATTTACGCTGCTGCATTTGCGTATGCATCTTTAGAGTGTTTATCACATATATAACAAGTGTGATATACGCTGCTGCATTTGTGTATGCATCTTTAGAATGTTCATCAAATTATAACAAGTGTGATATATGCTGCTGCATTTGTGTATGCATCTTTAGAGTGTTCATCAAATTATAACAAGTGTGATATACGCTGCTGAATTTGTGTATGCATCTTTAGAGTGTTCATCACATTATTACAAGTGTGATATACGCTGCTGCATTTGTGTATGCATCTTTAGAGTGTTCATCACATGTGACATTCTAATAACAATGACATCATTTAGTGTTACTGTAAAATCAAATAGAGATTGAAGCAATAAGGATTAAACATTTTCTTATCTACAAAACTAAAACAGGAAATGTGTCCATTTATAAAATATTCGAGTGAGTGTTTGCACTGCACCCTGTCAAACAGGCATATACGATGCTTTGAAGTAAATGCAGAACGCAGACTAATCATACATGATGATGTCATTGCTATCCACCATGACCTAGTATTAGGTAGCAAAGAATTCCTATCATTCAATCAAAAGTCATCTTTTTGACAATTTGTATATTAATCCACTCTCAGTACACAAGAAATTTGAAATATTAATCAGTAAATGTAATTCCTAAATTACTCAATGGATTCTATAATCAGTGTTAAAGTATTTGTGATTGTTTTGTTTTCCCACCAGGAATTTTCATTTACCAAAGAAAAACTAGTAAAGCATGCAGATCTTTGTCTTACGGTTACAAGTAGAATACCAGGCTCATTGATAAAGCTACAAGCTTGCCAGGGATATAATAAAAACCAGGTAGGTGTATAACGCATTCAACAGTTTCAATACGGTTACAAGTAGAATACCAGGCTCATTGATAAAGCTACAAGCTTGCCAGGGATATAATAAAAACCAGGTAGGTGTATCATAGCGCATTCAACAGTTTCAATACGGTTACAAGTAGAATACCAGGCTCATTGATAAAGCTACAAGCTTGCCAGGGATATAATAAAAACCAGGTAGGTGTATAGCGCATCCAACAGTTTCAATACGGTTACAAGTAGAATACCAGGCTCATTGATAAAGCTACAAGCTTGCCAGGGATATAATAAAAACCAGGTAGGTGTATAGCGCAT
This sequence comes from Ophiura sarsii, assembly GCA_035610835.1. Taxonomy (NCBI): domain Eukaryota; kingdom Metazoa; phylum Echinodermata; class Ophiuroidea; order Amphilepidida; family Ophiuridae; genus Ophiura; species Ophiura sarsii. The sequence continues at coordinate 65,478,086 of CM069441.1, read as the reverse complement.
CCAACAGTTTCAATACGGTTACAAGTAGAATACCAGGCTCATTGATAAAGCTACAAGCTTGCCAGGGATATAATAAAAACCAGGTAGGTGTATAGCGCATCCAACAGTTTCAATACGGTTACAAGTAGAATACCAGGCTCATTGATAAAGCTACAAGCTTGCCAGGGATATAATAAAAACCAGGTAGGTGCATAGCGCATCCAACAGTTTCAATACGGTTACAAGTAGAATACCAGGCTCATTGATAAAGCTACAAGCTTGCCAGGGATATAATAAAAACCAGGTAGGTGCATAGCGCATCCAACAGTTTCAATACGGTTACAAGTAGAATACCAGGCTCATTGATAAAGCTACAAGCTTGCCAGGGATATAATAAAAACCAGGTAGGTGCATAGCGCATCCAACAGTTTCAATACGGTTACAAGTAGAATACCAGGCTCATTGATAAAGCTACAAGCTTGCCAGGGATATAATAAAAACCAGGTAGGTGCATAGCGCATTCAACAGTTTCAATACGGTTACAAGTAGAATACCAGGCTCATTGATAAAGCTACAAGCTTGCCAGGGATATAATAAAAACCAGGTAGGTGTATCATAGCGCATCCAACAGTTTCAATACGGTTACAAGTAGAATACCAGGCTCATTGATAAAGCTACAAGCTTGCCAGGGATATAATAAAAACCAGGTAGGTGCATAGCGCATTCAACAGTTTCAATACGGTTACAAGTAGAATACCAGGCTCATTGATAAAGCTACAAGCTTGCCAGGGATATAATAAAAACCAGGTATGTGTATAGCGCATCCAACAGTTTCAATACGGTTACAAGTAGAATACCAGGCTCATTGATAAAGCTACAAGCTTGCCAGGGATATAATAAAAACCAGGTAGGTGTATCGTAGCGCATTCAACAGTTTCAATACGGTTACAAGTAGAATACCAGGCTCATTGATAAAGCTACAAGCTTGCCAGGGATATAATAAAAACCAGGTAGGTGTATAGCGCATTCAACAAGTTGAAAATAATTGATACCTATACATCATTCTGTTGGTTACTTTCACCTCCATTATGTATGATGTTTTAAGTTACCTCTGCTTCTTTTTCCAAGCGCTTCTGTCTTGTGCCAGATTGCTTTGGCAAAACTAGCTGTACTTATTCATTTAGATTGTGTCCCATTGAAAATCAACTCCTTCAAATTCATCTTCATATCCTTCTTAATTGCATGGGGTTAAAATCCATGTTGTGCCAAGGAAATAATGGTTTAAAATAGTTGAACAGTGTAAAAATACTGAAAACCCTCATTATTTGTTTACACTAGAATGATTAAATTTTGAAAGAATTAATAAACCCCACGGTTCCTATAATGCAGAATATGTTAGCAGGTATTTTCTCTTCTCCATGCGCTAAGGCCAAAAAAAAAAAATGTTATGTTGTCCTCGACCGCCCGCTCGTCATTTTAGGGCCGCTCCGATTTTTTTTTTTTTTTCAGATTTTTTTTTTTAAAAATCATTGTGTTTTTTTTTAAAAATCCGATTTTTTTATTTTTTTATTTTATTTTTCTGATTTTTTTTTTTCTTCAGATTTTTTTTTTTTTTTCAGATTTTTTTTCCAGATTTTTTTCAGATTTTTTAAAAACAGTTTAAATGGCATTATTATTAAATTAAGTGTTTATAACATATATGTGCGGCTCTTAGAGTGATTTTAACTTCTTGTTGGCTGAACTTTGAGCTTCTGCTGGTAAAAAAAAAAATCCGCCCGCCCGCCCCTCCTCTCTGAAAGCTGTCGAGGACAACATAACAAAAATTTTTTTTGGCCTAAGGGTTAATGACTAGCCTAGTGTGGTCTGGAAATCTGCTATTCTGCCGAGTATGCTGAAACATATTAGAGGCTCACTGCCTGATGAAATTATTATTTGTATTATTATTTGTTTGTAGTTATTATACTTTAGTGTCATAATTGACATTTGTTTGAAATATCTAAAGGTGTTACTTCTTATAATTAAGCAGCACAACAAATATGTATTATAAGACCGTTATTATACATTTAGAATCAACTGTTTAAAGAGACTATCAGGATTAAGCAAGGTCAGGGAGAAGTCTGGAATATTGAGAATCTCTCGCAAATATTTATATCTTTAGAACTTACTCTTTGATTATAATGAGGATTTCACTTCAATATCCCATTTCAGATGTCTAGTAAACAAAAACAAAAGTGTTTTATCCAACTTCTGGTTGATTTGATTTGATAGCATCCATTTATGACATGTCTAAAAGGGTTTGCTTAACTCTTTCCACGCGGCAGGCGTCTGCAGACGACATTCCAAAACATCACAAAATGTTTCAAAAATGTCAACATTATTGAAATTCATAAGCCTATTTGGAATCGCCATGAGGAATGCATTGAGATAAGTACAAACAGGCCTATATATTGGTTATGTAATTCTTGAGATAGACCTTGAAAGTTGGAAAAGGTTTCTGAAAAATCTTGTTTTGTATATGGTAAAACCAATAGCCGCTTGGAAAGTAATAATTGAGCCTTGAATTGAAACATATAATCAATCATTTCTTCCATAGTCCATTTCTTTACTTTGAAATTGCGACAACAAATCACAGTACTAAAAAGCACACACGTTCTTGAAATACCAGGATATACTCACAACTATTACAAAGATGGTTTGCATATGTGAAATGGTTTGAAACAATGATGTCTCTCAACCTGCCTAGTAATACATTGTATTTCTATCTTTTGTCTTACAGAAATGGGACCAGGTAGAAAACAACCGCATGTTCAAATTCCAGGGCTCGGAATTATGTATAGACAGTAAAGAATCCAAAACAAAAGGACTCGTAGTCGAAACTTGCAACAAACGGACTCTTACACAGCATTGGAAATTCTCCATGGGAAACCTAAGACATTGACCTTGGCTTTGGATTTCTTCTTTTATGTGATGATTGCATTGGAATTGTGTCCAACTTCCTAACAAAAGGAAAATCTACGATGTACTATGAGGATTTCAATGGTTTTTTTCAACTCATGTTGCCTTTTTGTACTGGGTTATTGTAAATACTGACTTTTGGGATTTTGTATGCGACCAATGGATAATCTGATGGCGCACATCCAGTCCAATATGTTATACCTGACTTCATTTATAAATTCAAAGTATCTGAACATGTTTTGGAATATTGGATACAATTGATTACCCCCTCTATTAACACATCAATACATTACTTTTGCAAATCAAATATTGTTTTTAATTGAATCATTTTTATCCAACATGTTCATCTATTTTGATCGCCACGTCATGTTGCATCTTTATTTACGCTTTGTAAACCTGTGTCCAGGGGCCATTTTAATAGTGATTATATAAATATGATTTTTTTTGTACTGGCAACTCTTGAATGTCTAAAGCTATATAGTATTATTTATGTTAACCTTATGTACAACGCAGTGTATGAAAGATTTGTGACATTCGCTTTATTTTAAACATACCTGGGAGATTTAGTATATGGAGAAAAAGGAGAGCTGATATGCTCTGTTTGCCCTACATGTATTCTTTGTAGAGGTATTGGTGCTAATCATCAAATATAATGTAATGGCTTATTACTAACAGCAAGACCTATGTGACACTTATTATCCTGACACTAGTAGCATAACACACAGTAATCATGGAAATAAGCACTGATATCCCTGTATGACCCTTGACCTGAAGGTCAATAATAGATCTTCACCCAGTGTGTCATCAGTTCTTACCTTACCCAGAGCCTATGATGGGCTACATTCTACAAGCTGAATACTGGATGGATACCTAGCTGGTGCGCAGCAAGGGATGTGCTGGAGGGATAGATATCAACACATAGACAGATACATACACACCCCGACAGACTCTTCATACATTTAGGATTGACTTCTTGGTGTTTTAACATTGAAATGTTATGGGCAGTATTAGCATAATGAAAGATAGGAACGTCAACAAGATGATTTACAAATCCCGGAGATATTTTCTGACAATTTAGATAAGCACATGGATGTTATGTTTTAAAATGGGTCAAGTCTTTTGCTAACAAAGCAAGTGAATAATACAAACAATTATTATAATATCAGTAAATAAATTTGCTACCAACCTAAACAATATACAATCCAACCTCAGTTATCCGACCCCCTTTATGATCCCCAAAGAAAAAAAGTTTAATACAGACTTATCACCATATTTTCACACTCTGAAGCATTTGAAGACCGTCTTTTGATGTTGATAGTGCTGTTTAGTGCTTACATAATACATTGTCTCTGTAATTACACCTCATTCAGAACCCTTCTATCGTACAAAATTTGAGCCATTCAGGACAGTCAATGCAGAATTACACATAATTCGCTTATCCAGATTGTTCACTTATCAGGCCACCGCTTGGTCCCATCATGTCTGGATAACTGAAGTTGGACTGTATTTTTAATTTAGGAATTATGACTCCAAAAATTGCTTTTTATTGATATGCCTTGTCATCGCATGTCCGCTGTTTTCTTTATCTTAGTTTTACTGTTATTTTGTAAACTGTATATATACTATTTTTATTGATCGGCCTACTTAATTATATTATGATTGTTATAGCTTCTTATGTGTGCTAGATGCTATCTTGATATCATCACTTTTACACATAGAGAGAAGGTGGCCACTTCATACCATACTTGTAAACCACAAAACCAACAACAGTTCTGTGGGTTGCCTGGGTCAGAATGTGTTAATTTTAAGGTTTTTAGTTTGAAAATGTCTTCAAATTTTATCATTTATAATTTTATCAAAATGTGTTATTATGAATACCATGGATGTTTATTTGCCATTAAAACAGCTTCTTCATTTTTAATAAGTTAGTCCATGACAACAGTGTTAAGGGTAGGCACATATGATTGCGCAATATAATATCCAAGTGTTATGAACATGCATCCCAAACACACAACTCAACTACCGATCCACACATTTGATCAAATTAACTCCAACGATGGCAACTTTATTTATGATAGGCCACTTGTAGACAATGTAGGCCTTGGATGGGAAAGTATGAAGTAAAATATGTGGTATTTATCAGTTGATAAGGTTTATAATGATGCCTCATTGCCTCATCTCAGTATAGTGTGTTTGCTTACAAACATCTCCCATTTGATGCACCAGATGACAAATATAACGCTACTCCTTCCTAAATGTATCCAAAGAGGCCCAAAACATTAACCCTAACTCTAGATCACCACATGGTAACAAATTTCTTTTCCGACCCCAAAATTTACCAGAAAGGTCACTCGACCCCCCCACCCCCAGGATTTGAACCACGGACCTCCGGCATCCGGGCCCAGATCCTAGCCACTACACCACGGCTGGCAGTCGACACTCGGCGAGTATATTCGCCTCGTTATATAACCTGGGTCCGTTTTGTAGCCCAAAAACCTGCACGCCGGGTTATAAAAACATTTTTTCTGCACAGTTGCCGTGTGGTGTAGTAGTGTTAGGGTTATGGTAGGCTGGGATATTTATTTCCTGTATAAGTTTAGTATGATGATGGGTCATGTGGATCATTTGGGATCATTTGACGTCGAGCCACACATCCCATAATCTATGTCATACATATTATTTTACACAAAATTGAAATAACAAAATTGGTTGGGATTACATCAATGAAGCAATTCTTATAGGTCTAATGCATGGTGTATTTCTGTATTAGCCATATTGTATATTATGTGTATACAACAATGTATTAAGGATAAAAGGTGTTTATAGTATAAAAAGAGATCTTTTATAAATATGCAAAGTTTGACAGTATTTTAGTAGGAAACCATTTCTTCCTGAATCAGGTCAGTTGTTTGGTAAAAGACTTACGGTTAGTTTTGCACTGGTTTTCTCTGCAAATGTCAATTAAGTCGGCTGCATTCAAAATGTTCATATGCCTAGTTTTTGTCTGTTGCATTGTTTTAAAATTATCATACAATTTCCTCATGAAAATGTAAGGTTGGTTGTGAAGGAAGCCAGTAACGCTGATGTACAAGACAAAACAAATCAAATGTATAGACCTGTATAACTACCTTCCCACATAGAGGGCAAGATACCACAGACACCCAGGACATAACAAAACAATGCACAGATTATTCAAACAGACATTCATTATTTTATATGATTTAGTTCTTCCCCTAGCTCAAAGCTGTCTTTTGTCTCGACCAAGAGTTTGCCAAAATATATCCCGCGCTACACGTGTTCCTGACCAATGCACAATGACCATTATGTATAAAAATAGCACCTGTATTTTGCTGCCTGTGCTAAACATGCACTTCTTTATTGACCAAGTCTTCTTATACCAATCAATGTATTGCTTCCCATTCCAAAATGTATGTATTTAATTGCTTTACCAATATGTCTGGCTGGCTGGCTGGCTGGCTGGCTGCTTTAGTTTGTGCTTTCTATTTTAAGGGGGGACTCAAGGAAGTCACTTTTTGAATTTTGTGAGCGCTATAACTATTGAACTATGACTCAAATGTATACATTTTTGGGAAGGAAATAGGTCAGAGAATCCAAATTTTGTGTCAATTTTGACCAAAAATGTTGATTTTTTGAGAAAATCACAAAAAAACCCAAAAAGTTCAACAAGGCTAAAATAATAATCTTGAGTACAAAATTCTCAAATTGCTAGAGTATGATGTTAGGACACTAACTTAGGGACAATTTTGTTTTTTAAACCTAATCTAATATTTTTTGAAATTTTGGTCAAATAGCACCAAAAATGTTTTTAAAAAATGGTCAAATTTTCAAAAAAATATAAGATAAGGTTTAAAAAAAAAAAAATCGAGTCAAAAACTTCCTTGAGTCCCCCTTAAGTGTTTAGCTTAATTTTAGTTATTGCAACATTTGAGCTTGCTATGATATACAAAGGGTGGACCAAAAGGGCACAATTTTAATTTGATAACTTGTATTATAGATATGGTATAATATGATGTCAAAATGTTTGTCCAAAATGACAGCTGATGCATGGGAGTTTTATTGCATACCACAGTTTTGGCAATTTTCAAATGCCATGTTAGGAATATGTGAAAGGAACCTGCAATTTATGTACTCATTTTATTCATTTAAAGTAAGGTTTTTTTTAAAAACAGAATGCAGTTGACAAGGCTGCTGATAGTTGACTGGACCCTGGGATAGATAAGATGAGTCCTAGTCCCTTTGTGTAAACACATTTGTAGTAGCTCCCGGATCATTTTGATCGAATTCTTTAGCATGCAAAACCTCTCTAAAACAAACATGAGGTATGACTCTCCTCACTACCCCAACTGACTACTTTTTGAATTATTTATTAGCAAATGATGTGGATATAGGATTTTCAGGTTACAAACCACTCATTCAAATTAACTACACAGAAAGGACAACCGTGATTAAGATCAGGAATACTAATATGCATTTTTGTAAAACAATATTTTGAACAAAAATGTTTGAATTTCTGGTGCTCTTGCAACAATCATGGTATGCAATGTATTGTTCCCGGTGTATTCTTTCACTTGAATCAGAAATTAAGTTGATATCATATCTACAAACTCACACCAAATTGTGCTTTTTTGCCCACCCTGTTTGTCATGAATCCAACTATGAGCATGTAAAAAGTGTGTCACTTTGCTGAAAGAGCACATATTGTACAAGTGCATGGATTATTTCGCCATAAGTATAACAAATGAACATATGTGACATGAATATTGGTGAAAGGATCACCATCATCATTTGCATGACACACAAATGACACTGTATTGTCTTAGGTATTTGTTGATAAATTGAGACTGTAGCAGAGACTTATGCGTCACCAATAGGAATATAAATGCAGAGTGTTAACAAAATGTATTACACTTCATAATGAAGTGAAATTTGCGTATCCTGAAACCCGATATAGTGGTAAATGTAATTACTTATTATTGCCAAACAATTGGGACTATATCTCCTTTAAAATGGCCTGCCTTAAAAGCTGATATATCTAGCTATGATAGGTAATGAAATGTAATATTATAGACACAGATATTTTCTATGATGTGATTTTATATACTAAGTGTGTATAGTAATGTATATCCGTTACCCTCCCATTAGTTAGCCAAGCTGTGTATGTTAAAGTGTATATATAGGTCAGATGGCCTAAGTCTCTCCAACTGTGACATTAGCATATATCAAAATGTTGGGTAGGAAATTTTAGATCCCTTTTCAGTGTCATATTTGAAGCAGGGTAGTAGCTTGTCAAGCCATCTCAGTTCTACCTTCATGTAAAGATATTAGGATAAGCCTAGTATCAAGACTCCCATTGTAGAGATTATAGAGCTTTATCTGTACATGAAGGTAGTACTGACATCTCAACTGTCCTCTACATCTCCCCATCACATTAGGCCAATTAAAATCGATTCTGAGTTCACTGTTTCCTGCCATTTGCAAAATATTTAATTTTTTGATTTTTATTTAGTATTTTTCTTCATTAAATGACTATTAATAACTTTGATGATATCAGATGATGTATAAACAAAGAACGTCATTGTATTATTACTTGGGTATGAAATCAATCACAGCTGTAAAATGATTAAATGCAGAGTTCACAGCATAATGGGTTGATATTAGATGCGACCACTTGTTTCAAAATAAAGGAAATAAAAGATAATTAATAATTAATATTAAAGTCATCTCGTCCCTTTCTTTAAAATTGAAACAGTAAACTCCAAATGGATTTGGTTTGGCCTACCCAACTTATGGGACATGATGTGGCAGCTATGTGATGCTTCAAAAAAGTGATTCTTAATAAAACATTTACTATCAATATGATGATTGAGTCAAACATCAACCAACATGCTGCTACCATTTTGGAGAGTTTTACATTATTCATTTTCAACTTCTTTCCTGATACGTGCATTATGATCACAAAAATGTAACAGGGCTCATTATTTTAATATTCGGAAATGTTAAAATGAGCAATTTTGAGACTGACTTTGCATTCACTAGCACATGTACATTTCAGTTTGACTCTAGCACAGGGGTTCTCAACACTATTGAATGGAGCGCCACAATATGAGATAAAATATATGATGAAGCGCCAAATGCACCCATTTTCTTATGTATTTCTTTATATTTTTGAGTAGTCCAACCACCATTTGGCACGTGCGCTGCCAGTTGAGAAGCCCTGCTCTAGCAAACAAATGTTTCATGATTGAACTTTGGAATCAGAGTTGAGTATTGGACTATAGACCGACATTTGAGGTTTTGAAAGAAAAAAATGTAAAAGTGAGCATCATATTTATAACTGCATACAATGTAGAAGATATGTGTGATACATCAAATAGTACATCTGTTTACTCTTGAGATTTAAAAATGTTTTGGAAAGAAACTTTTCAGTGATACAATGGTTTGGGAATTAATAGTAACCATTATTCAACATTTGAATTAATCTACAGTGATGTACCTTTTGATGTTGTGTAACATTAGTGTTTTGTGTATGACCCATAGAAATACAATTTCTAATGTAATATTGTCATTATTAATTGTGTCTAGAACAGTGTACCTTTGGAAATCGGGCAGTTACAAATTTTAAATGATAATGCAGCGCCTTGCTTGAAAAATCAGGCTGCAGAGCTACCATACCATGCGTACCCAGCGGAATCTGGGCACTCAATATAATTATACAGATTCACAGCAAAGGTTGTGATAAGTTTTGCCAGGGCCTATCCTTTAGTCCACAAAATGTGTAGAACTACTTTTTACAATTACAAAGATTTTATGTGCAGTACAATTTTGAAGCCATGTCTATTATCTGGGGCTAGAATTAGAATACAATCTGACATCAACTTGTGAATCAAATGCTGACAAATTGCTATTATAAATATCACAGACTGCGCTGGAGTCTTGTAACAGTCAAGGGATTGCCTTTTGCAATTGCAAGTCGCTACGTCATGGAAGGCTCATGGAAATCCTACAATTGTGATATCAACGCAGTAAACAATTAGGATTGGTTTTCGCTGATGGAAATTAGAGGGCTGTCATTTTTCTTTGGTAGGGGGGTGGGGGACCCCAAACATCCTGTGGGCAGGGTCATAGTGTTTTTACACAGACGGGCGCTGGTTTGATCAAAATATCAGTGCTTGGTGATTTATTTTTAAGCATTTCCGTCCGCTTATTTTGACCCTTTGTAACAGTGAATGTGAAATTAGGCCTAAATGTTGTTTAAAGTTTGTCTTTTGCGCATACATATGCTCCATTCATTGTTGTTAAGTCGTAGGCAAATAAGTCAAAACAGGTGGGGAAAAGGCATTTAAACAAACAGCCTCTCAGTGAATCGCAACTTTGATCTCCAGATAAGAATAATTATAGGATTATGACGATATACATGATTTTACATGAAGTTGTAACTCGGTAAATACTTTTTATTCAGAAAAAGTAGTTCTACATCTTTTCAAGTGAATATGACACTATGGATAACAGTAATGGAAATATAGACTTTCAAACCCTGTTTTTGTTGTGTTTTTTTCTTGTTGGTGTCCTTCGTCTCATTCTGGTGCAGCGTCCAACACATTCCAATACGCTTATTGCACGCAATCGCCATTTTTGAATGAAATCGAGGCTCTCCCCTCAGCGCGCGGGCCCAACCGCGTCATGCGATGCACAAACCTGCGTGAAACCACGACGCAGTGTGGCGTGATAGTGCATGGTGAGGGGAGAGCCTCGCTTTCAATGGTTCCATCTGTACCGTGCATGTAGCGTATATAAGCTTTGGGCATAATTGTTGAATACAATGCACGCACATTTGCTTGAAACTTGTTGTTATGCTCTATTTTGTCTTGTTTGCAATTTAGCATTATGGTTGTGCGTGATATACAGCTGTCTCCCTAAGCTGTGTATCCCATGTCTAGTTCTTTTGCTTGTTTTTTTTATGTTATGTAGCTATATAAATGTGAAACTTGAATGAGTCAAGGTGCAGGCAGGCTTGTATTATTCATTAATTTTATTGATTTTCATTACAAATTCAAAAGTAACATACAAAATAACAATGATTATACAAATAGCACCCTGGCCTTCATTTGAGGCAAAAATGTACACCTATGTATAAAAATGTACCAAATTTAATTGTACCCTTTTAGACACCACCTGTATTTTCTGCATATAATATCCCCAAATACTCATCTTTTAAATTATAAATATTTGGAAGATATGAAACTTAATTAAAACTAATTGCTAAGGAGTTATTTTAACCATCATTTAAGTATTAATTTGATGTATGTCATATTTGTTACCAGCCATGTAACTATAGTAGATTCATAAACTTTGGCTACAGTACCATTTCACTAAAGGTACTATCTTCCAGGGGGGGGGGGGGGGGGGGGGGGGGGGCAGTGATTTGAAATCTTAATCTGATCATTGACACATGGTTCCATGCTTAAAGGGGCATTGAGAGATATGTATGGGAGTGCGCCCTCAATTATCCTGGAATTCAGTTTTTTTTGCATCAAAGTAATACTTAGGCATATACTAACTACCATCTGAAACAGTTTACCAACATTCGCCGTTTATCATATCCAATTTCATGATTTTCTTTGAAATCTTAATCTGATCATTGACACATGGTTCCATGCTTAAAGGGGCATTGAGAGATATGTATGGGAGTGCGCCCTCAATTATCCTGGAATTCAGTTTTTTTTGCATCAAAGTAATACTTAGGCATATACTAACTACCATCTGAAACAGTTTACCAACATTCGCCGTTTATCATATCCAATTTCATGATTTTCTTAGTTTCGATATTAGTTTCGATATGATGATATCGAAACTAGGTGCTGAATTCGGAAGGTATGCTATCGTTTTACATGCGGCCTTTCGCGGCAAATCTCAACCCGGAAGTGCTGTTATTTGCTTATTTGGCATGAAGGCGATTTCGGAATTGTATGACATTTTGGATTTGGGCAATGTTGATGATTATCTTTACGTTATTTGCTCATTTAGTATATCGATACATCTCTCAATGCCCCTTTAACTGCATATTTAATCACATAGTAGGTAGTCCATATCCAAATTTGATCCTCATTCATGAAGATACATGAAGGATTAAAACTATTAAGAGGTCACTTGATAAGGATGTTCCTATGGCTAGCAAAAAAATCTTCATATTGAAGTATAAGGTAGAGCTGTTTGAGCACAATAAAACAGTATTCTACTGGAGGTGAATCGGGTGTACGGTTCAAAAGATATATAACAATTTTATGAATTATTTTGTTTTGTATTGTTTTTCAGTCTATTTTGTTTTGTTTTTTGACGCCCTTGGTAAAATTTTCTATAAAAATATAGTTTTTTGTTTTTGCTCTAAATTGTTATTGAAAACGCCATTTGATTCCCGCAGCACAGGAAATAAGGAGAATTGTATAAACAACATATGAAATGAAAGCTTCAATGTTGCTTCATTTTTAACAATATAATTGTCATCTATTGAACTGCTCCTCTGAATCAAGCTCAAATGTCAGATTATTGTGGAGCTCAGCAAGCTCTTTACACCATAACCATAGGAACATCCTTAAGATTGAACGTTTGAATAGCATGCTATTTGCTTGGATAGCTTGAATAAAATGCACGGGCGCATGATATTTACGTAAGTTGCTTCAAAACCAATAGCATCTAAACGATGTCGCAATCGCGGTGATTGGTCCATTGTGGTTCCACTGATGTTAATTGGAATAGGTCCAAATCAATAACCGATCGGCTAATATTTATGAATCTACTATAATACTAAAGATACTACTACGCACAAAACAAGGAGAGCAAGGTTGCCAGCATTGTAAACATGTGATCTATAAATACATTATGAATATTTGTACTGTTTAATGTCTGTATATAACAAATTGGCAATTTTCAGATGATTTTTGATTGATTTACATGAATTGACCTGATTATTGTGTGAGACAGTCCTATCATGATTTTCTCTATGGCTCTAATACAAAGAGTGTACATGTGTATTACACCAGGATGCTGATGCTTTTCTTGCTTTTCTCATGATTTCTCCTGCTTTCTGAAATTTAGTTAAAGGTAGATGTTCCGATTTTCAACTTGAAGTTTTCTATTCTACACGAAAGGTCATCTTTAAAAAAGTCATGTTCCAAAGTTTGAGTTGCATAGCTCTAATGGTTCTTATTTTAGACGCACAAGATGCTGTGAACTGTACCCATTGAGTAGTACACAAACTATATCGGTGGTTACCACCATTCGCGGTAATTCGACGTTATTTCATCGATTTCTCCGTAATTATACAGATTTAGGCCGTCAAATTTCAGTATGATGATGAGAAAAATACGAGCTTTCATATGATATGAAAATCTCCGTATGTTTGAAATAATTCTGTGTTACGAAAATGTGATCGGGTCATCTACCTTTAAGTTTAAGGCAATTTTTCTTGAAATTACCAGATTACTTACGTACTTGATGGTGGTGAAAATGAACTGAAATATATTTCAAAAGAGCATACAAATACAATTCACAAAGTGTCATTCATTCACTCGACACTGAGCGTTAATGTTTCAGCTACTGTACAACATGAAATGAGTGAGTGAGTCTTTAAGAAAGTGTCCTCATCATTTTAAAGGGTCCTATCACATGTAGTAGTTTTGTCTTGTAGTGCAATGATTAATATGATTAATGAAAAATAAAGCACAAAATCTATTTTCACAATTATGAAAACATAATTTTGTTTGCCTTTTGTGTCTCACTTAAACTTCAAGGAGACTTAGCAGTCACTGTGTGGGGGTGTGTGTGGGGGGGGGGGGTGTAGAGGGACAGGATGTGGGTGGCAATTGCTTCTGTAGTTCAGTCAGTTCCAAATTGGCGAAACCTGTTTACAGCAGCGAATGAATTCAGAAGAGCATAGCGCACAAAACGCTCGCATAGCGCAATATGGCGCGCAATGTCGTAGTGTCATTGTGTGCGTGACACTCGAGTATGCCAAATTTGCACTTGTACGCTTGGATTACTTTTGCGCGCGGATAGATAAAAACAGAATATTTCTCAACAATTTGGAACTGATTGAACTAAAGTTAATTTTAATCACATCGATCCAATTTTCGGCGCAAAAAATTAGTAGTTGAGTTGCAAATATTAAAATGGTATCAAAAGCCGACAAAGATCTCAAAAACAGAAAAACAATGTCAATAAACAAGTATAGCTCTCAAACTCTAAAAAAGATATCAAAGTATAAAAAAGGTCTCAAAAACGTATGGATCTCAAACGCTAAAAAGCTCAAAACACAGAAAAGGGTCTCAAAAGCAGAAAAAATGTGTGACTCTTTTTAGACATTTCCTATTTTTTTGTTCCCTTTTTTATTGTTTGAAGTTGTTACATGTTTGTTGAGACCTCATTCATTTTGAGATTAAGATATAGATATTGTTTGTTCTATTTATCGATTCAAGAAGGAGTTTTTTGGTTGGGGAGCAAGGATTTTTCTGCTGATCAGAATTTATTTGTACTCATATTATATTTATAAAATGTCAGAGATTTGTTCAACTCCTCAAATATAGTTCAGAATTAATTTTCTATAAACTTAATTTCAGATTTACTGTGACCTATCTTATCATGTTGCATATCAATGGAAAGCTGATGTGTTCAACTTTAATATCATGCCATGAATCAATCACTTGTTTTAGCACTCAGTACCTAAATTACTTGAACTGAATGTGGCCATCCATCTACACCTAGCACAAAAAGTCCCTGACTAGGTGCTTTGATGTTGGCTAATCCAAAATCAATAATCGGTACCAAAAATCTGAGATATACATTCAATGGGCAAATTTCTTCTCCATAGTTTGATACCTCATTCATAAGATCGAATGGATACTTTTGAAGTTATGATTGGTTTCCAATGGGATATCATTGATTTGTATTATCCACGCTGTGCTATCTCAACCAGTCAGGTATGGGGATGAATGGGTAACAGGCATCGACAGGGAGTCGGTACACACACATTTTCAATGCGCAATCACACACTAAGCAATGATATCCCATTGAAACCCAATTTTAGTGCAAGAATTGATTTGGTAGTTGTGGTTGATTAAACAATCATAACATCAACAATATTCACTTGATTTTTATGAATGAGGTATCAAACTATGGAGACGAAATTTGCTTATGAAATGTATATCTCAGATTTTTCGTATCGATTATTGATTTTAGATTAGCCAACATCAAAGCACCTGTGCTAGGTGTATAACTATAACAAACCAGGAATAGACACAAGACAATTGATAGCTACTACAATCGAGGACCCTAGATCTAAAAGGGGGTCAAGTCACATTGAGAAAAATGGCAAAAACTGGGTTTCATTGAGTCCATGTGTGGACTTGACCCACTCGGGTTGTACCTCCCATGGAAACTTACACAGCTTTAACGCATGGCTTAACTTTACCATTTGAACAGAGGGTGCAGAGATCCTCCTTGTAGCAGAAAACTGATACTAACTACAATTTCACAATATTGTGGCTTGACCCCCTTTTAGATCTAGGGTCCTCAATCTTTGAAATAAGTCCTTGGAACGCTGAGTGCACTTCTTGAATAATGAATGTATATATATATATATTTCCAAGTTATTGATTAATGCATATTGTCTTCTGTGCTTATCTGAAAACCTTCAAATGAGATTTTCCCTTCCCCACCCCCATCAATCAATGTTGGGACATTCTAGCAAGCTGCTGAAGCCATTGGCATCCCTCAACATTGCATGGGTGAGTGGCGGTGACCGTTTACTGTTAATCACAGAAAAGCGTTCCAATACTTTTTTCCAGGATTGTAGGTGATCACAGATCCGTTGAAAAATATATAAATATGCATAGCGTGACAAAACTACAAGCGTTAGAAATATGACACCCAATACGCAGGCAAAAAAAATCAATGCCAATTGCGCGTCAACTACTCGCACGCAAAAGCAACACTCCAGGAAGCCAAAAAACACATCCGTAAAAAACGGCACGCATCACATTCTCGTCTGTGTATAAAATATTAAAAGTAGACGTACGGCATATTTCTCAACATCTACTGACCCTGCCAAGAGTGTTGATCCTGGTGCGTCACGAATCTGAGGCCAATTAAAAAATCGCAACGCAGGGTATACGCGAAAAATGTACAAACCAATTTATCTTTCCAACGGAAGGTAGCACAGTCATAATTTTGGTGTCAAATGAAAGCTTAGGCAATTACCTTACCAACGATATACCACATTTTAGGGCAATATTATATCTTTCTGTTCTGCCTTTGAGCATGTTGAAAAAGAGCATGCTTATATGGTAAAAATGAAATAAAAAATACTGCAAGTCATGACTTGCGAATCCCCCTGACTGGGATATCAACTAAATGAGGTCAAAGGTCACATAGGGTCATATTGACCGTTGACCTCGGATGACCTCTAATTTATTTTAGACATGTTCCCCTGGTGTTCATGTTTCTTGTCTCCAAGTTTGACGTCAATCGGGCAACTTTTACGATTTGACCTCTGCATGACCCTTGACCTTAGATGACCTCAAATTATTGTTTGACATGTTCCCCCGGTGTTCATTGCACGATTTAACCCCTTGTAGACCTTTGACCTTGGATGACCTCTAGTTTGAAGTCATTCGTGCAACTTTTACGATTTGACCTCTGGATGACCTTTGACCTCAGATGACCTATGCAACTTAGACCCCAAAAAACAGCCACATTTTTTGACCGTGGCCTACCTATCGTTGAAGGTTTGAAGTCAATCCGTCCATCCGTTCAAAAGATACAGTTAGACATAAAACAAATCAACACTCATTATTAACTTAGTAAAACTTGTATGGTTTATTGATGATGCAAACACATTATTTATCCATATTAACCATGCTAAAACTTCATTGAATGCAATAATACTGACAATTTGATTAATACTGCTGACTAATTATAATGTGACATGATGAAGCAATATTGTATCACATAATTTCTCTCTATATAGTATAGATGGGGCGACAGCAATGTTTATCAACAAAGGCAACGGTCGAAGGGACTGGACTGTCGATACATGCTTAAGGGAATAGCATATAACCACAACCTGCACTGTCCACTATGCCTTATTGCCCTTTATAATGCTTTGGCGCGAGTTTTAATGCATGGGTCCTAAACAAAACAGGGTGCACATGCAAACCGCCGGGCAAAGAACAATGGCAATTGCCGACCAAATTCCCTGGTGTGACCTAGTGGCGTAGCTCAAGGGGGGGGGGGGGCAGATGCCAAATAGAAGGCAAAATGTTGGACTGTGCGGAATTTTTTGACATCATCCCCCCCCCCCCCCCCCCCCCACTTATGTGAATTTCACGAGTTAAGTGACTAGAATTTTTTTTGGGGCAACCTTTTACGAAAATTTTATAAATCTTGCCCCCCCCCCCCCCTGAAAAAATCCCAGCTACGCCACTGGTGTGACCGTCCACTGTCACCCCATCTATACCACAGGTTTGTTTTACGTGCATTGATAAGAAAATGAAGCCCAGGGGATTCCGAGGGCATTGCATTGTTATTAATATCAACAAGATGTTGAAGAAAAAATAGGCAGCTTATGTTATGCACCTACCACCCTCCCCCATTTCATGTTTTCTGGTCACACATGCTTACAGATAAATAGGATAGGATATACAGAATGAGTAAAACAAATTCAACAGTGAAAAGAAGCCAATCTATATCTCAAAACCAAAGTTGAAATTTGAAAGATTTCTAACATGGTAAGAAAATCACACTTACTTGTCCTGGGTGAATCTTTGTACCGAGGCACATGATATGGACCTACATGTTTTATTTGTCCACAAGGCATCTTAAAGATACATAAGAGCACAAAAATAATGTCCTTCATTCAATTTTGAATATTACTAGAGATTAATTAATGGTCTAATTGAAATTTTGCGCACAACGTATTATTTAGATGGAAGAAACATTCTAAATGTTCACTTACCATGTTATGAATTGTGTTCCAAGTTTAAATAACAATATGAAGTTTTGGAATGTGAAAATTGAATGTGTGCAGTGTCAATTGAAATTCGCTATGCCTCATGGACAAACATATAAATTGGTGAACCTTTTTACGTCCGTACCCAATACAAGCCCAAACTGTAAACACGATTGACTTCATTTTTTAACAAAGGTTTAAAAAGTTCAAAACTCATCTTGATAACAAAGTGGCTTCTTTTCTACTATTGCAGTTGTATTTTTTACTCACCCTGCAAGTTGACTTCCCCCTCCTTGTTGGGTCAGAAGTTGGAGATATATATTCTTTTTGATATTGCTGAACTGTAGAAATTACGTGTTAAATTGTGACAATGTCTTTACTAACCCATTAAGCCCTGAACCCCATGAAATCCAATTTAAAAACTATGCTGGCAGCACGTGCTGTCTCAGTTTATCTCCCCTGGCGATCACGGTAGGTGATAAATGCGGACGAAATTATTAATTACGAGTGCGTGACATCCTGGCCGAGTAGACCAAGACACTGAATTCCATGCTGGTGGACCCGGATTTGACCCCTGTCGCCGGCAAGTCCGGTTTCTCAGCTAAATTTTGTATATATTTCAACCCCCGGATAATGTTTTCAACATTTCCATCTCAAAATGATTAGGGTTACAGTAGCATTTCAAAATGATTAGTCCATCAGATAGAAGACTAAACATTGTTTCAACCTGACTGATTTTGCCTGATCACATCATATATAATATCAAACTCTAACACATGTATTATAATAGGCCAACTAGTACTATGGTCCGTATGCATAAAAAGTTAGACCTGTTCTAAAGTTAGACTTGGTCTAAAGTTAGACCTGGTCTAAGTAGATTTTAGTTTTGTGAATTGCACATCTTTAATTACATTTCCTTCTCAAATTGTAAAGATTTGGATGCAAAGTTAAAAAATAGTACAAAATATTTCATAAAAATGCAAGAGGACAACAGCTTTTGAGGCATGAATAAATTTTGTTTAGACCAGGTCTAACTTTAGACCCGATCTAACTCTTTTGTGTATACGGACCTATGAATATAAATAAATAACAACGTTATATTGCTTAACCTCAAATTGCAGTTGATGAGCAGGTTTAATTACAATACTGAATTTCAAGTCTAAATCTTTACACATAACAAATATGAGTTATCTAGGATGAAGAATACTAAGATATTGGATCAAAGAAATGCTTTGATTTCTATTTACACAGACACCATCAGTCTGTAAACTCATTAAACTGCTCTTTATTTGCAACATGGTGTACAATCTTTGTCGCCTCGTTGTTTTTATAGCCCATATGCTATCCAGAATACCACATGGAAAATAGTCTGCATTATGTCTCTCATAAACATGGTTCCATTGCATAGTTGTATAGATGTTATTCGCAATTGGCGATTTCGTGTCTAAGAGGGAGACATACTTAATGTCACGCCGATAAACATACAATCTCGCACTCTTAATGCAATATAATGAACTGTGAACTTCTACATTTACATGTACCTAGATAGTGTCGGTTACCAGCAAATATTTCATTTCAAACTATAACCAAAACAAAGAATTCTCGATCAAATCTTATACAATTCCTCAGTGTTCCATGCAACTGGGGCGTATTATAGACCAAAAAGTGCTAAAAAACATGATTTTTTACCTCCAAAATCGTGAAATCAACATTTTTTAGCACTTTTTGGTCAATAATTCAAAAAATAATAAAGATTTTTTTCTTCTTTTCCATAATTGAAGCTTTGAATCTCAGCTACAAAATCATAGTAGATTAGTCTGAATGCTCATTGTATTTTCTGGATATGCAGTAAAAACCAAACCTCCATTTACAATCGTTCTAAAGTTACAAATATCTCTTGAACAGCCTTTGAATAATACAAGTGACTGATTTCTTGGCTGAAAATGCCCTCTAATTAGCCAGAACCAGACCAGGACAGCCATCAATTTTTACGTATTCTACATGTTGCATACAAGGAAAGTTACTATCATGTCAAGATTTAACATTCGAGGCATCACTGTGGCTTGACTTGTAACAACGAACATTTGACTGAATATCAGTATTCCAGTATGCTAAAGGCGTGTCAATACATTCGAGTTGATATTATACTATTTGCAAGCTACAAAGGTTAATATAGTACGGTTTGTAAAGGACCTAGAATGCCATTATCGTTACAGATTTCACAAAACGGCCATATTTGCTACATAGTTTGTATTAGTTTATCTTTGTCCCTTTTTGGCCAAAAACGCCTTTTTTGGTGTAAAATAGCAAAATCACAATTCTCATTATTTGAATACGATACAATTTGTCTATCGCTTCTTAAAATGGTGGATATATTGTAACATGTGGTAGATTTAAGTAGAAATGAAATAAAACGGAATTGTTAGATTCTCAGACATTGTTTTAGGCCAAAAATGTGTGTTTTTAGGTGAAAAATTCAATTTTTCTTATTTCATGTTTAGAGGTAGTTTCAGACATCACATTCATTCAGAAGCTGCTTTATTTTAAAGATAAGGCTTCAGAAAAGTTGTTGGTTAAAAAAAAGCAGGTGTCATAAATGCTAAAACAGCTCAAAAAAGGTAAAAAAAGGTAAATATTGGATTATTTCCATTTTTTAAAATTTAAATATTTTATTTTTTATGGTTTATGATAAACACATTTTTATGCCCCATCATTTCTTACAGACTTTAATGTGTAATAAAGTTTACATTATATATAAACGAATCCTTTTTTGGCTATGTTTCTTAAATTTTAGAACAATAAATAGAAAATGTATAATTGATAAATAATCAGTAATAAAGAAAAAGATTATCATTTTCAAAAATACATGAAATAATAAGTTTCAATCACCAAAGTGTTGTACAACTATTTGTGTATATGTGTAGTGCAATAAAATCTCAAAACGCAAAAATTATGTCCATTGTTTTATAACATTTATACATAAAAACATCTTTTTAAGCCAAAATATATGTTTTTTTACATTTTTATTGTTCTCATCGTCAAATGACATTGGGCAATCTGCATACTGCTTTAGTTCACAAGGCAAACATCCAATTACGACAAAATACCAAAAAAATGATTGTCAAAATGTCTAAAGTATCATATTTTAGATGTAAATGTCTTAATTTTAAGGGGAAAGTCGACAATTTAAAACAAATTGTTATGGTCATCATTTGTTTATTGTTAATATAATGATATGACGTAATTAGTTATCAGGATGATTATGAAAAGTTTCATTGACACGTGTAGTGTTATTATATAAATGGTATAACAAAATTAAGTCATTGCTATCCAGTTTTTTTGTGAAAAAACAATGAAATTATATATTTGAGTTGATTCTGTTTTCGAATAATTTATTTCCGAAGATTTTGTTTAACACTAGGCAGGTATATATTTCTGTTGATTTTGAACCACCAACTACAAGTAGAAACATTTATTCTGAAAGGTATAAAACCTCCCAAATTGAACAACAGACAATAGCGATAATACTGTTTGGGCAGCAAAGACATGTTTTGGTAAAACATATTATTTGTATTATATACGTCGTATATATTTATGTAAACTGCTCAAAAAAAGTTCAGACATTTTTTTTCTCAATCAAAATGTTCAAATATTTCGGGATATGATCATTCAGTGTTATATACCAATGAAAAGCTAACGTGTTCATCTTTACAATGGTACAAAAGTTGAAGCAATCCCATGTTTTAGTGCTCAGCTACTCAGTTATCTGAATGTGCCAAAATCAACGCTATTTTGTACTCAAAAGTCAATAGAGCATCACTCCACACGTACTGGTCATGCAACACTTCATTGAATTAGGGGTTCAATAAGGTTTCGGAGTTGTTTATCTTGAATCGACAACAGTAAGACGGGTTTATTTTGCGAGGGCAGCTAAACCGAGCAAAATAAACCCGTCTTACCGTTGTCGATTCAAGATAAACAACGACGAAGACCTTGTTGAACCCCGTTCAACAACGACCAAACATATTTACATCATTCAAATGTGAATATCGTATTGGATAATTAATGAAAACAAGTACAAACCTTGTTTTAATAGCGGCTTAATATGCCATAAAAAATAGCTGCTCTTTAAAAATCGAGAAAAAAAAGTTTACGTTTATTATAATTAGGCCCTTATTTGGACATCGTCCGTTCCCCGTAAATGGGCGATGGAACTTCAGAATGGGCTGGGTTACAAAAGGTAAACATGAGAGAAGAAAAATTATTTCGCAAGTAATTGTGAAATTAAAATATTTTGTATATAGCATTTCATTCACACACCACCTTTAACATTCAGAGAAAAATTAAATCAAGAATGCGTTTAATTTACACAACACATTTTGATACATGTTTATAGAATATTTGTATAAAATCAAAACACACCCCTCCGTTTCAATAGTGATACGGTCCTGGAGATCAAAGCGAACACATTTCGCCGCGATGATGCAAAACTGACGATTCTCTTGTGCTCAGGTAGCGACGGTTCGGCTAAAATTGTGGCTTTAGAAGTGAACCTTTACATATGGCCCTCGCCAAGAATATTTTCCTCAGGGGTATAGCTACATTTCGGTATATAAAGCTATTTGTTAACTTTAGGGATTGCATGGCGAAATGCATTTATACGCCGAAAAAATGAACACATTTTTGCGAACATTTTTGTTTGTTTACAATTTTGCGGTTTCCAAATAAGGTTCGCTATCCTAGTAATTTGCATATGAACAGTGGGTTTATCTCAAATCAACAACGCTTTGTTACTGTACTTAAGGTATGGGGGAGTTGTTGAACAGATGACAAAGTGAACATGAAACAGGGCATGAAATAGTGTTGATCTTGGCATATTCGGATTGTGACCTACCCATGTTCTCAAGCAAGAGGCTGAGGACTTTAAATTGGTTTCACTTTGAAGATAAACACATCAGCTTTACATTGATATATAACATTGAATGAACATACAGGCTGTCCCATAATGATTAGTACCCATCAATACCCAAAGTTCAATAAGTTTTGTCATCATCAAAATCGATGGGATTAGGTCCGTTGTTTTTAAATCATATTCGTCATACTGTATTATTTTATTAGAATTTTAGATCATGAATATCGGATTTATCAAACTCAAGATACACTCCATTATGTAAAACATGGTGATTTCACCTTTTTGACAAAGTGCAAAAAAAATGTGTATGCTATTACAGCTTGTTTGAAAGAAACTTGTGTATTCTCATAATCTCTTGTCTACTCAATATAATCTTGTGTGTCTTTCTGTTGTAACTGTTATTAGTTATGGGTGTTCAAATCATTAATAATTATTTTCCTTAATTAAATTTAACGGGTAAAAGAAGTTTGTCACACTTGAGTGACCCCATGCATTGTTTTATTTGACAAGTGTTTAGGGACTTCTAAATGACTAGTGGTATTTGGTGAATCACCAGTGGCTTAGATTTCATTTTCACATTGGAGAATGGATTTCGTGAGGTTAAACACTAAGGGACTATATCATTTTTAGCATGTTTGTAGGAAATTGTACCCCCAATATGAAAAAGAAGTCTAAGCCACTGCTAATTACCCATGATCACATCTTTACCTGTTTAAATGTCCCTCAAGTTTAGCCTCAAAACTAGCTCATTATAGAAACAGAGCTGGGGTCGTTCATGCGTGACGATCCATTTTTACTCTTCAAATTGAATCAAAATGAAGAAGTATTAATGGTTTGAACAACAATATGATACAACAGCAGTTTAAAATAGAAAGGAACCACAGATATTAGCAGACAAGAGATTAAGAGAATGTTAGTTTCTTTCAAACAATCTGTTTAAAAACACGTTTTTTTGCACTTTGCCAAAAAGGTGAAATCACCATGTCTTACACAATGGAGTGTAACTTCATTAAAATAAGTCCGATATTCATGATCTAAAATTCTAATAAAAGGGTACAGTATAGCAAATATGGTAAAAAAACAACGGATCTAATCTCATTGATTTTGATGATGAGACAAATTATTGAACTTTGAGCATCGATGGGTACTAATCATTTTGGGACAGCCTGTATACTGAGATAATTGAAAATGTTGTGCTTGAACAAAGTTTCCGAACTATTTTTGAGCAGTTTATATCCTTGGTAAACAAATGGAACATTTGATAACAAATGCCCATAAATCATACTGTCTGTATATAATACTCTTTTCAAATGTTGATACGGAAAACTATGCTATAATGAGCCTAAACAGTCATAATAATCTAATGCTACACATCGGGTATTATGTTATTATGTTATTATTTTTAATGTTTAAGTTGAAATATAAACATTGATAATATAATATATAAAAGCAACTAATGCATTTCGTCTTCTAGATTCGCTCCAAAATGTCGGGATTTATAAATAAGCAAAATTTAAAAAATGGCAGCACATGATGTCCTCTCAGGTTTACCAACAACTTGTGAGTTGGTGGCAATTTTGAAATAGAACCCTGGTATCAATAGTTAGGGATTGGTATATCGTATAACCGGGTACATCAACTTGAGAAATCTCTTGCTATCTCTATGTGCAAGCAGTATGAGATGGTAAATGTCGTATGTCCATCTAATCTACGAAAAGGCTTACCCGTACTTGAAGCAAAAGACAATTTGGATTACGATCCTTATGCAAAGGTTCTTTCCATGGGACAAGTATTACTTAGAGAATAATTACTGCGTAACAACTGTTTTCGTGAATTTGTTTTAAAATCAGAGGTTTTTGTTCTGGTCTGAGGAATTGTCCCGAGGGGCGCAGCCCCCGAGGGACAATTCCGAATGACCAGAACAAAACCCGAGGATTTCAAAACAAATTCACGAAAACAGTTGTTAAGCAGTCATTATTCTCATTCATTACTGAAAAATATGCATATTTTATCCAAATCGTTGATTTGTACCAATATAATCTTGCTAATAATTAATTAGTTTTCTGTTTATTTTGTCCACCCCTTCTTAGTTATTGAAACAGTCCAGGTCGGGTCATCCCCTCATTAACATTTTTATCATTCAACCAATCAAAAATAAGCTTTAATCGTGTATCCTCATAACTCGTTGAATATTCAGTTTAGGGGCGTGAGGCGTTAATTTGATTGGTCGGTCAGTGAGCAAAACAATGGAACACTTTGGCGCAGTACTTTCGGGCAAGTATTAGTAACCCGCGCTCGGTGTGCGCGTTCTCATCTAACGATTAACTTGATTGGAACGCACTTGGTACGCAGCTATCGCGATTATTCATGAAGTAATGAATCTTGTTCAACACCCATCCTCTGATAATCCTGGAATTATCAGGAACTCGGATCGGCTAGATTCGAACTTGAACCTAATGCTTCCATGGTAGGCTAGGTATTAGTCCCACACTACCGGAATCGTATACTAAACCCCCTGTAGCGATGCAAGCATCGATAACCTACCAGAAGTTGCAGTCACGTGCGAGTCCTACACACATGAGCAATGTCTCTAACAGTAAATGTACGGCATGATTGTATAATTTGAACGTGAATAGTCTTGAAATATATACATTAATTTATCTTGAGATAATAATTGAGATACGTCAAGTTTAAGATGTAATTCTGCTATTATGTGTATTATGTTTGACCATGGAAATTTGATAATTTCTTAATTACAAAACTGCCTACTAATTTCAAAATTGTTTCTGCATTCAGGAAATTACTTTGTAGATCATATAGAGTAAAATCTTTAAAAATTATTTTTTCCCCAAAAATGCAGATTTTAGCTGAATTATGGGTCCAATTTTTTGCGTCTTGAGAAATTCTTGTATCTTTTATCCATACCAATATTTATGCCAAAGATGGCCGTTTTGTGAAGTTTGTAACGATAAAATCCTTTACAAACCCCACTAATATTGCCTACAATCTGATTTATACATGATAGTATAGCATTATATTTAGAAATCATTCATTGTTTTCTATTTTCAGTATTTAAATCGGGCGGTTATACCTTATCATACAATACGGAGAGAAAACGAAAAAAACATGTATTTATCTTTGGGGTAATTTTCTGTGTCCGTTGTCCAAAATCTCTCTCTGGCTTTGATTGCATCATGACAAATGTGAAATAGGTATCAATTAGCATTTACTATACATGTGTAGCTATGATTCAGAGCTATAATCATGACAAATGTCGCGAGGACGACATTTATATCAGCGATGTTATGAGTGAGGCGGTAGAACTTATGAATGACCCTCGTAGTATGACAAAATTTGACAAAATATATTTTGAGTTATCTTTGTAGAACCTAAAATGGGTCAAAAAACGTGTTTTTTATAATTTTTCCCAAAATGGTCAATTTCATTATCATGGTTGGATTCATTGAACCCTTTCCTACAAAAAAAATGTATACTTTTATATAGATTAAATGAATAATGAAGAAGTTACGGCAGTTTTACGGAGGCTGTACCTGAAGGTGCACAGCCCCCTTAAGCTAATGCTATGACGTCATAGTTCACACCTAGAAATCCAAAAGTTTATTGTTTGAAAGACAAAGGTTCATACTTTGTATTGATCACACTATCTGTCCATAGAATCACTCATGCATCCCATACCATGACTTTCAATATTTATTGAACGACCCTCGTATAAAACAAATATGGACTGCTCTTTATTCGTGAAATAGGGTGATCTATTATCGTCCCTGATCAATATCATCAAAAACCGTATCCTATTTCTTACAATAATTGCGGATAACCTTCACTGATTTTTGTATACATGCTTGGTCAATACAGCATCTTAATTATCCAAAAAAACCTGAATATGTGATGCCATCTGTGAAAACCCATCGGATGTCGCAAAATGTGAACTAGGGATTATAGGTAAAATTAAATTCCAATACTTTGTGTCATCTTCTTTCATGAAATTTCACCTTAAATAACTTACTTAGGTCACTTTCATTATCAACCTTATAATATTATTCTATCGAATTATGTATCTTTTTTGGCCTGTTGTCATGATTTCTTGTTTTATAGCTTTTTATGACATCACAATCATCATTCACTCATAACTTTTGTTGTAGTGATCATAGAAAAATGATCGAAACAGTTCTGTAATCAGCACAGTTTTAGCTTTCTTATGATATAAATATCTCCAATATGAAAAATGCCACTATGTGGCGGGTTTTCACAGATCGCATCACATATGTGTCTGTTAATTGTGCAAATATTGTCGGCAGATGCCGCCATTTTTGTTGTCAACAAATTCGCCAAGCAGATTTTCAACGTAGCACATTCAATATTTCAATATTAACGTAAAATTGTTATTGTATTGTTGCGAGAGACTGTTGAGGGAAGAAATCAAAACTCCAGCACCTTTGTAGTGGTGTTAAAACAAACACGCATTCGGCAGGCTTATTTATATGGACCTCCCAAACGGTACAATAAAAGGGTGTATTGAATATTGTGCACCAAGTTCCCGGATGTGCGTCCAATATTTAAAAAATACTGCCATCCAACATTTTTTGGGGCGGCGCAGAAGAAGTGCGCGTGAGTATATATGCGCAGTGAAGGTCAGTTCGGGCGAACTTATTTAGTTTTTATTAAAACAGTCTGTTATATAAATAATAATAATAATATTGAATGTCTTATTTTCGGGTTATACAAGAATATATTGCACTCGCTATAAAAATATATTCTTGTATCACCCTCAAAGCCATTCAATATTATATAATGATCACACTCCCAGACATGCAATATTTATTAACTATCACTCTCTCAAGCATTCAATATTAGTATATTATTATTTAGTGCACCACAGTTCCCGGATGTGCGCCCAATATTCAAACAATATTGGTGTCCTATATTTTGTGTGTGGCGCAGAAGATGTGCGCGTGAGTTTATATGCTCAGAGAAGGTCAGATCGGGCTAACTTATTAGTTTTTATCAAAACAGTCTGTTATATAAAATAAACAATAATAATATTGAATGTCTTATTTTCGGTTGATACAAGAATATATTGCACTTGCTATAAAAATAATATTTTTATAGCTCGTGCAATATATTCTTGTATTACCCTCAAAGCCATTCAATATTATATAATTATCACATGGCTTGCGATTATTGCTGTGATATTATATAAAACAAATAGTGCATGTCTGTTGTTTGTGCAATAATAAAACTATATCACTCAGTCCAATTTGAATAATCCATTACCTTCGGATTTGCCTTGGGTAACGGAAAAGTCCAAATTTGACCCTGTGATATAGTCTGTACTATCTCACTTTTAGGCATTCAATATTTGTACACTATAATGACTGCCTAAAGTCATGTGGTATTAAATGTATATCATGGATCAAGACTATTCTTTTCTCATGTCCGAAGGCTGACAGCAAAATTGTTAACTCTATTTGTTGGAAGTGGCTCTTTTTACTTCATTCTTTCTTCCATCTTTTCTAACTTTCATTTCATTCAGCCAGCATGCATATATAGGCTTTTTAAGCCTGGCCTGAGCATTTTGCTTGAGCATGGTCCTTCAGGACCCAAGCGTGTGTCCGTATGGACTGACCATGTAATAAACAAACACACTTGAAGACATTATGGATGTTCCATTTCTTCTTCTTCTTGATACTACTCAATGTCCAATAAGTGACCAAGCGAGTAGAAGGTTATGCGATGCTTTCTGTTTTCCTTGATAATGAGTTTCTGAATTGTGTTGGGCTCTCTAGGTTGGTTGCGTTGCGGGGGAGTTTGTTCCAGTCTCTGATGGTTTTGGGGACAAATGAGTATTTGAAGGCGTTTGTGCGGCACTATAATAGTATGTCGGGGTTTGTATTGGTGCTTCTTGTTGAGCCGGGCGCAGGTAGTTATGGACCGGTGTGGCTAAGTGACCCCGATTTCACTTGCCCATAGCCTGTTAAATGAACCGCTATATGATATCAAGAGCTTCATTTTACCATTGCCCTTAATCAATACATTGATAGGGTTTTCTATGGATGCTTAACACCGCTAGAAGATCACTATAGTATTTAGGCAGTGAGCAGTGAATTAGGTTATGCTGTGTGTTAAGTCTCTTCTATGACACATGCAGGTATGGCGTCCTTCAGTAATGGATGCACATCAACAGCCTGAAATGAAACACACAGGGAGGAAATAATCAGTTGAAATAATAATAATGAAAACTTATAAAGCGCCGGTATCCGCCATAAATGGCGCTCATGCATTTACAAACAAGTTATACAGTCAATAGAGCACAGAACATATCAGATGACTACAAAAAGATTATTTAGTAAAAGCCACTTTAAATAAGTGGGTTTTTAAGTTCTTTTTGAAACTGTTTATATTGCTGTTTAATCTGATGACAGCAGGTAAATTGTTCCTTATTCTTGCCGCTGCAATCCCAAAGGCTCTGTTGCCCCACTGCGTTTTTGTACGATTTAATGTTAAAAGACCTTGCTCTGACGAACGAAGAGCACGCCCAGGAGTGTATGTTTGAACAGAGTCAGCAAGATATACGGGTGCTTTACCAAGTTGTATTTTGTAGATGAGTAAAGAGTATTTGAAGACAATGCGTTGCTCCACAGGTAGCCAATGTAAAATTATTAGCTTAGTAGTTTCACTTGTTTAAAATCCAATCTATCTCAACTATGTATCATTTTAGTTAGTAAAAACCATTCACCCACACTAATGTATCTATGTTGCTGTTTAGATTCAGTTGAAGGCCACCAACTGAAGAGTGCAGTCCATGATATACAAAACTATTTGGTCATGAAAATGCCTATTGACTCATCGTTCATATATGTTGCTTATATAAGCCTGTGTAGCCTCAAATTAATCTAGAAAACTAATCTATATATTAAGAAGTGAAAACAATTGTTTGGCTAGTATAATTAGCCGTGAATAATATAACTGGGCTAGCTTCATTTCTTTTGTCTATTTAATTTTATGTAATTTTAATACATAATTTGTCTCCGTATTAGAACTTATAAGTTTAATAAAGTTGTACACAGAGGAGTTGGGCAAGACATGGAAACAATTATTGGATGGACAAGCAAGTTTTTGAAAGATATTTTGAAAAAGTCAAGTCAGCAGATTTTAAAAATCTGTTGAATCCTGATATACAATTTATACAATAAAATGTACACAGATTTATTGAATATATCTTTTAAAAATTAGACAGATTTACAGGACACAACCAACTTCTAGAGTGGCTAAAAAGAATAAACTTGAGAGAGCACATTAACTAAGATTTATAGAACGGAAAACCCTACCTGAAAGAGCGTTTTCTGCATTGCAGCCAGTTTGTTAAATTGTGTCCATAGTGTGTCTTCCCGAGTGTTTGTGAGCTGCCCTATGTATTGTAGTAGTTGCACATACAGAAGCTGTTTATAAACAACCTGAAAAACCTTGCTTTGTCCGGTTGCTTTGTAGTAGTTACTTTCTGTACGATTAAATCAAAACATTAATGATTAGAGGGCTTACGGTTACACCGACATTCAATACATTTCAAAATGTGCTGATTGGGTCTACCAAGGATTCAAATTCAAAATGCCAGTCAGTATCTCTCAAAAATCATTAAACTGGTGAAAATCTTGAAAAAAGAGTTAATTTTGAGAAAAAAACATCCAACAACAGGCTGAACATTTTGACTGAAAATTTCAAGATTTTTCTTCAATTTTGATGAAATTTCCTAAAAATTGGCACAGGTAAAAATGTAACCTATTTCATATCATTAATTGTGGAGATATGAATCTCTCAATGATTTGATTTATGATCCAAGGAGGAGGGATTTGAGATGCTGAGAACATCAAATTACATTACAAAGACATCATGGGGATTACAAAAAATATATCCCCCCCCTCTCAGACAATTAAATATTATGTTTCACTTTAGGACATGATTATCAGTGAATAATCTTGGTCTAGGTACAGTGTCAGGGGTCACATTTATTTGATTAAAAGGGTGCAAATGCCATAACATTGTAATTCCGGATGAGAAATTATGATGCAATTACAAGGGTACGTGCTGACATCAATCAACTCCCAATCTGAGGTAACACTTATTATCAGGTAACACATTGGTTACTTCTGGGTAAGGCCAAAAAAAAAAAAAAAAGTTGACTTGCCCTTTCAGGGTCAAAGTCAGGGTCGGACGGTCGGATTTTTAAAAAAAAATTTTTGTTGAAAACTTTTGAAAATTTACTGCACAAAAACACGTTTTAAAGATTTTTGTTACAATTTTTTTTTTTTTGTTGTTGAAAAAAAAAATTAAAAAAAATAGCGACCCTAGATTTCCGAAAATTAGGGTCGGTCGGAAAGGGCAAGTCAACTTTGTTTTTGTTTTTGGCCTAATGCTTCTAGTTCACATTATGAATACATACTGCAGATTTGTAATTAGCTAGCTTAATCTAATCTGGTCAGAAAGAATTTGGTTTCAGTATATTTAAAGATCTTTAAAGGTCTTTAGAATGTGTAATGATGAATTGGATGTGTGGTATCAAAATGAAAGGAGAGCCACGCACAAACAGGTCACAAATGGATTCAATCCCATGTCAGGGGTTAGGTTTTGACGAGTATCAGGGAATCAATGCATGCAAATAATCCCGCTGGATGTTATTTGCGAGAATCACACTTGCTTCGCATAGACAATTTAGTAAGCTTACAAGTGTACAGTCAAATTAATTAACACTACGATTCTTGTAAACATTCTTGGTGAGAATCCGATGCTCAATTTGTGGTCAGAATCAGTCGACTGTCATAAATTGATTCCCGCATGATGGCGCAAAATCTATCCCCTGCATGGGTATTACTTACCTATGATGAGAACTTGATCCAGCGCTTGGACTGTATCTTTTAGACTTCTTACAGCTTTTTGGCATTTACTATGGAGCCAGTCTCTAAGACCACTGGGATCCTCTTTGTATATGTCACTTGACATGACCTGTGAATGAAAGCATGATTTACATCAATATCTCTGTAGGTTGGTGGTTTTTATATATCTCAGTATAAATTGAACTGCAAACCAGAGCATCAGCCTGAATAAAATGTTGTCTAATTTAACAACAAAACCTTCAAATGGATGGCTCAGATTTTTGAATAATACAGGGTGGGCTCAACAAAACGATTACCCACTTTGGTCATACACTTTCACCTACTTGATGATGAAATTTCATAAATCGTAATGCATTTTTTTAAGACAGCGATGTTAAGCAATGGTGGTGGGGAAAAAATCTTAGAAATGGCTTATTATGGTTATAAAATATGATATCATCATCCTTAGGCTGCAGAGCAGGCGACCACAAGTTTCTTCCATGCACGACGGTCTTGAGCAAGAGTGACAATCTGTCGATCTTCAATCATGCCTTCATTGTCCCCTAGTAAACGTTGTATATATGTAAGATATGATGTGCAGGGACGACCAGGTCTCCTTCGGCCATGTGTTGGTGCATAGGTGGAATACTTTTTAGCAGGCTCTTCATTAGGGAGACGGAGTATATGGCCAAGGAATCTCAGCTGGCGGCACTTTACACGGTGGATAAGAGGCTCCGTCTTGGTCATGTCATAAATTGTTGTGTTTGGGACATGATCCATGCGCTTGATGTTTAGCATTATCCTGTAGCAAGAGGTAGCGAAGGCATTTATTTTGCATTCCATATCTTGGGATATCACCCAGGATTCACATCCATGTCACACAGGTGGTATTGAATAATTTCATCTTTGTTGTGATACCTATTTGAGGGCTCCTCCAGAGGCGTTCTAACTTCCAAAATGCACACCATGCTTATGCCTTGCGTCTTTTAAGATCACTTGCACCCGATGCCATCATAGAGCCAAGATACCTGAAATCTGTCACATTTGATGGTATCCCCATAGACCTGAAGTGCCGGGTGAGGATTGCAGTTGGCAGTCAAGTACTCTGTTTTAAATACGCTAATGTAGAGGCCGAGGTCTTTTGCTGCTGCAGCAGTTTCTGTCTGGGCTCGTGGAATAGTTGTCTCGAGTAAGGCAATGTCATCAGCAAAGTCTAAGTCGTTGAGAACAATGGCAGGATGACGCCTCGAACGACGTGGATGTGTCACAACTCCTGAGTCAAGATCAGATGTGGCCTTCTTCAATAGGTAGTCTACCAAAATCACAAATAGGAATGGAGCCAGAACGTCACCCTGTAGATACTGCAATCGACCATCACAGCACTCCCCGAGTTGTTGTACAGTACACCTATAGCATTGACTAAAGCTTTTGGGATTCCGTAATGTCGCAGTACTGCAATCATAATTTTCCTGTTTATGGAGTCGAAGGCTTTGTTGAAGTCTATGAATGTGACTGTGAGAGGTAGTTGCTGGTCTTGAAACCCTTCCATGATCCTCCTCAGGATGTGGATTTGCTGAGCACAGCTTCTGCCAGGATGAAAGCCAGCCTGATTATTCCTCAAGATGGGGTCGACATGATCTCTAATTCTGTTGAGCAGGATCTTGTTGTAAACTTTAGCTGCAATTGACAGAATAGATATTCCTCTATAGTTAGTCATAAGAGAGAGGCTCCCCCTTTTTAGGTAGAGGAACAATAACACTGGTGGTCCACTGGTTGGGTGGTTTCAGGGTGGTGTAGACTTCCATGCAGAACCCATGGACAACTTGTACCAATACATCACCGCCATCTTGGAGTGCTTCTGATGTGATTGCACAGTCAAGACCTGCAACTTTCTTAGGCTTCATTTGATGAATGGCTTCCTGTGTTTCCTCAAGTGTGGGTGGATCAATGTGGATGGGCATGTCCTGAGCAGCAGGTGATGGTAGATCAGATGGGATTTGACCACTGTCATTGTTTAGCAGTGAGCTGAAATACTTTCTCCATTCTGTAAGCAGGTCTTTGTCATTCTTTGGGGTGGTACCATCTCTTTTCTTTACCTTGACGCTGGACTTCCTATCTTTCCCAGCGAGATCATGGATGATTTTCCATGTGGTGGAATAGTTGCCTTTCTGGTCAGCCTTACGAAGATCTTCCATCTGTTTGTTGAGCATGGACGATTCATCTGCCTTGTAAGACTCATTCGAACAGGTGTTGAGCTTCTTCCATCTGTCTCTGGATTGCCATGACTTTGAGACAAGGTAAAGTCTTTTGGCCGCGTCCCTCTCAAAATATGATAAGTTAAATTATATTATAGGTGGAATACAATTGCCCACAAATGCATTTCTCAGAACTGGCCATGAGTCATATCTGGCAACATACATTGCGGTAGGTTAGGGTAAGGCGACTAAAGAAAACATCCCTGTTCAATGGGACCGACCCTTTTTAGAAATTGGTGAAAAAAGAGTTCACATACAAATGAATACCAAACCCTTATTTTTTTACTGCAAATTTTTAACAGATTTTAAAAGAAAATGTATGATCATTTTAAAGGGAAAAAAAAAGAAAAAAAGAAAGAATCCAATTTTAAAAGTTTTCGGTGGATGTAAATTTGTATTATTACTTCTGTGATAAATCCAGCTAACTTACCAGTAGGTATTGGTAGATAACCTTTGCTTCCATCACACCCTCAGCGTATATATTACTACTCTCTTGCTCAAATAGGTTGACAGGCCTGAAAAATAGCAATAAGAAATGAATAAATATTATGAGAAATTGATTGAAATGTTTATGAAATGGCAATCTCCATTGATCTTGAAATATTGTTTTTTCATCTATACATTTCTGATGTTGGCAATTATTCACTTGATTATTTGCTTCTTGTAAATGTTGTGTCTTATGCTCAACTGAATATTGAAAACATGGACCTGCTGTATATTATGGTATTGTTTACACAAGATCTGATCAGGCGGAAAACATGGACCTGCTGTATATTATACTAGTATTGTTTACACAAGATCTGATCAGGCGGAAAACATGGACCTGCTGTATATTATAGTATTGTTTACACAAGATCTGATCAGGTGGAAAACATGGACCTGCTGTATATTATGGTATTGTTTACACAATATCTGATCAGGCGGAAAACATGGACCTGCTGTATATTATAGTATTGTTTACACAAGATCTGATCAGGCGGAAAACATGGACCTGCTGTATATTATGGTATTGTTTACACAAGATCTGATCAGGCGGAAAACATGGACCTGCTGTATATTATAGTATTGTTTACACAAGATCTGATCAGGTGGAAAACATGGACCTGCTGTATATTATGGTATTGTTTACACAAGATCTGATCAGGCGGAAAACA
This sequence comes from Ophiura sarsii, assembly GCA_035610835.1. Taxonomy (NCBI): domain Eukaryota; kingdom Metazoa; phylum Echinodermata; class Ophiuroidea; order Amphilepidida; family Ophiuridae; genus Ophiura; species Ophiura sarsii. Next base: position 65,442,921 of record CM069441.1, on the reverse strand, counting down.
TGGACCTGCTGTATATTATAGTATTGTTTACACAAGATCTGATCAGGCGGAAAACATGGACCTGCTGTATATTATAGTATTGTTTACACAAGATCTGATCAGGCGGAAAACATGGACCTGCTGTATATTATAGTATTGTTTACACAAGATCTGATCAGGCGGAAAACATGGACCTGCTGTATATTATAGTATTGTTTACACAAGATCTGATCATATTGAAAACATGGACCTGCTGTATATTATAGTATTGTTTACACAAGATTTGATCAGGCGGGCTTCTTGGTTGCATCCCTTCTCTTTTGTAAGTGTTTTCCCAAAACTTAATGTCAGTTGGATTTTGAGGATTTTATTAAATTCTGTAAACGACACAAATTACAAAAATACCGCCCACACTCTCCAGTGTTTATCACATGTCTCTTGTGTGAGAGGGTAACTAAGGTGGTGCTATTTTCACCATAATGCTGAGAACATCTTCCAGGTTCTAATTTGGAGCATCTTGCCTTGGAACAATTCTGCGAAAGTGTAAATTTGATCCAAGAAATGTAGTGTTATCCTCATAGTACTATATTCTGATTAATTATTGAACGAACAAGTTCCCACTACTGTATACGCAGCTACAAGATACACTATTGATGTATCACTAGCGCTAGCGTTGAGATTTGTGCATACTTTCATGCTTATGCAGCATACAATGCGAGTGTGCATTAATGCAGCACACGCTGCTTGAACTTGTTTACACAGGAGGCTATTGTGAAGTTGTTTGTTCAATTATTAATACGACTATAATAGGTGTACATACCTTGTACCTCCTTGTTGCCATATGAGTTTAGATGGTGTATCTGGACCCTGTAGTAATCTTGTCAATGCTGTGTAACATCCAAATGACCAGACACAATGCTTACACAAATAGGTAACAAGAACCTGATCAAAAACAAAAAGGGATTGCAATTATCTATTTTACAGCTGATAACCCTAACCCCGGTTTAGGATTTTTGACCGGGATCACAATTTTCGAGGAAAAAACACCCAACTCAATCTCCGGGAACATGCCGGGATTCGATCCGGAGACCCTCCGTTCTCAAGCCCCACGTCCCAACCACTAAGCCACGGCCCTCAGCTACACATTCGCGCAGTATACTGCGCTCACTATATAGGCTCGGTTGACTACGTCATCGAAAACTGACGGTGCATGCGTTTGGAGCGGGACTTAAGATTAGCATTTTTTAGCACTCGGGGGGGGGGGGGGGGGGGGGGGGGGGGTTAGGGTTAATACAAATAATGGAGAAGTGAAAGAGCAAAACAGATAGAAATATTTCTACCGGGTCTCAAAAAGAGATGCATAACAAGATGTCCTTTACAAAGACATTTATGTAACGTCCCACGTAACATCTACAGTATCTAGAAGCATCTGTTTTATGATTAATCAGAGGTTAAGGGGATCATACCCGTATAGCACTAGTACATGAACAGGGATGGATTTTTTCAACCGGCTAGTCGGGCAGGTAACTCACAAAAAATACCTGCCCGACAGAAATTCCACCAGCCACTGTAACTCACTTACACTGTGAGTTTGAAAAATGCTACCCGCCAGTTGGGGCGGGTGCTTCTGTATTTTCGCCCACCCAACGCAAAAGTGACCCGCTATGTGCAGGTGGGCGGGGGCTATTTCCAGGCCTGTACATGAATACTTAGGCAAAGTTTAAGTGGTGACATACATGTATTCCTTGGTTGCTTGCTATAGATGTATATTTGATGCAATCCTCCTCCCTTGGAAGTTGAGCAGCAAATGATGCAGCCTGTGAACGTATATCCCTCTGTTCATCTTGTAGTAGTCTCAGACCAGCACTAAATACACTATAAGAAGAGACAATAGTAGCATACATGGTAAATCATTGGGACAGACACTCTTGTTGTGGGCAAATCCTATTGGTACAATGTCTATTACAGAAAGTTTTTTTAATATATTCATTCATAAAACTTCATGCATAAAAATATTCTACTATTATTTGTCCACTAGAATTGGCCTGTATAGTTATTACAAACATATCAAAAGATTACAAAGTAACCCTGTGAATGAGCATTACATTTGATGGAGAAGCCTGCTATTCCCATTCCCATTATATTTAAAAGATGTCAAATTAAGAAATTCATGTTGTATGTTGATTGGAGCAACGTTCTTCTAGTACAGGGATGATCAATTGATCATCTCTATTGAAATATCATTAAGAAATAATACTATGTGTGTTTCAATAGCACCTGTATGACTGGCAAATTTGAAAAGCGTGGTGATTAGTATGGACAATGGTAATCTCTTGCGACAACAGCATGCCCTTGAAGTGGCTGTTGTGACACAAAACTAATGTTATAAAAGATATGATATGGGGAAAGTGCAAATACTTCCAACAATTTCAACATATTAAATCATCACATACATTCACCATGTCCGATTGATGTAACTATATTTGCGATGTTTTGTACATAACTTCTCCACCTAGTGTTTCTATGGAACTAAACTCGAACCAACACGCACAATGGATAATGTGCGCATATTGTTCAGATCGATACTAATAGATGCAAGCGTTCAGGGAACGAGAGTGAACATTTATTGATGACTTGGTGTTAACTTATTTCATGACAGGGTTAAATGCTACATGGTCTTTATCTTGGTCCAAAACACACATAGCTTCAAACGACTTGTCGCACATAAGTATCCCCTAATTAGAATTTCTTTTGTTGGAGTTTGCTTGCATATGATGGTGTTTACGCATTCTTAATTTGATCAAGCCATGCCAAATCCAACAGAAGGGCTGTGCCTGCTGGCGGCCCCCGCTCTCTCAGTCTGTGCAATCGTATTGTGCAATATAGAAGATTCAAAAAGTTATTTTTTGGAGCATGACCTCCTTAGCACGATAAACGAATACCCTCTCATCCCATTTTCCTGTCATTATTTGGCCCATGGTTCCCCCTGTTTCTCTACAACCATTTTCTTACATAAAATACCATTATTCAAAACAGTTACAAATCTTAGTCTATCATTTTCAAAATATGATTTGACAAAAACCTGAATTTTGCCCCTACATGGACCCCGTTCCCAAGTCCTATTTGATTTGATCTTAGAATGAACCCTTACCATAATGCTGCTGGTATATTGTGTTCTTCATTTGAAAGACATGATGCATTGAGTGCTGCTAATCCGCATATATGTAGGCTCTTGGACACAGACATCCGTAATGTGTCTGTTTGTACTGGATCACTGTATTGTAACATCCAATCACTCCATTCAGATAATAGTGACCTATAGCAGCCCATGGAAAATACATAAAGTAGTTAGGAAACGGACAAAAAGAGTACCTTCTTCAGTATTTATTTAAAAGAAGGAAAAGGCTCTTTTCACAGTCAACTATTATTTCAATTGAAAATCTTCTTAAACAACTTTCTGAAACAGAATCTTGTTATTTTGTACAAATATCAATACCAAATACATGAGGGTAAACGATACATGTTCAGATAAACTTGAATAATAAGATTCTAAGTATGGTACCAAGGAATGCTGATTTGTCTACACTCAAATTGTGAAACCATATGAAAGTTGAAATGTGTGCAATTGCATTTACTTTATTTTGTCTATATCAGAATGAGCTCTTGAGTGCCATATAGAAAGGCATTCAAGCATGTTGTTCAGCATGGACCATATTATTTGGCTGAACACTCACTGCGGAAAGTTATGGGCGCTACTTGACAAGGTACAAATGATGGGACCCTGAAATTCTTCTTTCTAATAAATCATGTTGACAAATCATTGAATATTTTGAAATACTTACTCTGCATCTGAGCTCCTGGCTTCTAACTGATCTCTTAGAATAATACTGAGTACTGGTAATGATGCTGCACATAAAATGGTTCCTCTTTTTCCATCTGCCATACCACCTAATCGTTTCCAGACATCGCTACTCTCATATTGCAATGTTGACGCTTTACTGCTGGCATTTAGGAATATATACACCCACAAGTCTAAACCAGCTTGCACGCATGTCATGTTGGGTTCATGTTGAACTAATCTACATAGCAGATCCCAATTGTTATTACAACAGAATTCATCCACAATATCCTGCGTGGAATACTTCATCATGTACTCTAATACAGCAAGCCTGGTATCTGGATATGGTGAGGTGATCAGTTGCATACACCATGATATATGAGTAGAGGTGATAGATGAGGATAGGTTTAACAGTGCATAGACCATGACCTTGTTAAGGATTGGTAGACCAACCTGTCAGAAAAAGTACATATAAAAATGGAACATTAATGGAGATTTGCAAATTTACTGATATCTTCATAGGTTCTGAAGAAAATATATTTATTGAAATTAGAGAATAAAGGTATTGTTTTTAGACCGTACCCGTGTTATATTGTCTGACATAAATGCTGACGATAGTATTATTTTAAGTAGAACAACGCCGCCTTTATTCTCATTCTTAAACAATAATACTTTAGACATTTATCAAAGAAATAAGTACATTTTACTGTCCACATTTGACAACTTTTACCCCTGCTAGGATCGAATAACCCACAAACATTCCATCCAATCACATGCGATGAGTAAACCATGCGTAAGCGTCGCGGCGCCGGCATAAACGCAAGAAAAGCGCTAAAGACGCACTGCAGAAGTGCGCGTTATGGAGCAAACCACGCATTGTGAAGGTCGGGCGCACTGTTAAAACGTAAGCCCCACCTCCCCGTGTTAAGTTGTCTCATCTAGATGTCGCTGATTTCTCTGAGAACCAATGAGATTGCTTAAACTTTCTTAGCTGTTTAAGAATGTCTGACATAAATGCGGACGATAGTATTATTTTAAGTAGAATAACGACGCCGCAGGCGGAGTTGTTCTACGCAAAAAAATAATACTACCGAATGCATTTATGTCAGACAATATAACACGGGTACGGTCTAAAAACAATACCTTTATTCTCATTCTTAAACAATCATACTAAAGACATTTATCAAAGAAATAAGTACATTTTATTGTCCACATTTGACAACTTTTACCCCTGCTAGGATCGAATAACCCACAATCATTCCATCCAATTACAGGTCGGACGCACTGTTAAAACGTAAGCCCCACCTCCCCGTGTTAAGTTGTCTCATCTAAATGTCGCCGATTTCTCTGAGAACCAATGAGATTGCTTAAACTTTCTTAGCTGTTTAAGAATACATGAGCTGAGAAGTGTCAGGCAGTCTTGATTTGTTTTGGTGGTTTTTGTTACACATATGTATGATTGATATCAAAACAAAAGGTGCTATTTAACACCATGTACCTTACAACACCTTTGAGATAAGAAGATTTGAGATTGAATTAATAGGTTTACGATGAAAATAACAAACGGGTCCTTTGGCATAACAAATCAAAAAGAAACCATGATTGTTGTGCATCACTTTATGTGTGATGATCGGGTTCTAATGACTTATACAATAATCCCCACCTCCCCGTGTTAAGTTGTCTCATCTAAATGTCGCCGATTTCTCTGAGAACCAATGAGATTGCTTAAACTTTCTTAGCTGTTTAAGAATACATGAGCTGAGAAGTGTCAGGCAGTCTTGATTTGTTTTGGTGGTTTTTGTTACACATATGTATGATTGATATCAAAACAAAAGGTGCTATTTAACACCATGTACCTTACAACACCTTTGAGATAAGAAGATTTGAGATTGAATTAATAGGTTTACGATGAAAATAACAAACGGGTCCTTTGGCATAACAAATCAAAAAGAAACCATGATTGTTGTGCATCACTTTATGTGTGATGATCGGGTTCTAATGACTTATACAATAATACCTTGGCAGTTTATTCACAAGATAACATTCTCACAATTATGGCCCCATACCAAGATCAATGCAAATGGAAGAAAACCAATAAGAAACTAGTTTCAAGAATGATCTACATCAGATGTAAAATAACCAACACAACATAATATGAAAATTAGTGTTTGTTCTGTGACTTGGCCCATGTTTTCGAAGATGGCCACACAATTTCAAAAAACTACAGCCGCATTCCCTCAAAGGAGCTTCCCTCGACATCTATACACGGTTGCATCCTCCACTTCTTGAAGCATTGGCGGTACTCCAAAGTAGGGATTATCCTTATCTCTGAATGTATGATTTGGGTTAGGTCTTGGATCCCAACAATCTTTGATTTGATTCTGGGAATTAGCGAGAAGTGGCAGGGAGCCAAGTCAGGTAAGTAGGGTAGACGTTCCATCAAATGGATACCATTTTCATCAAGGTAAGTCTGGGTGAGATGAGTCTTGTGAGGACTTGCATTGTTGTGATGCAGCCTGATTCAAGATCGTCCTTGAGTTGGTGCTGTTGACTGGATCTGCTCGAGAACTTTCGGCAAAACTAAGATAGTGCAATATGATGCAGTGATTGTAGCTTTGTCAGGCATTATATCAACAGCAATTGAAGACAATTGTAAACATTCTCTTTCTTAAACGGAAACCTGTTTTCAGGACGTGGTTCATCCCTGGTCATCCACACCATGTTGGAATGTTTATTTTTCATGGTGAAAAAAGAGATCCAACACATATCACTTATGACCACATCAGAAAAAGATCTTTGGGCCATTTGGTTCAAAATCTTGCTGCCATTTGCGACAGATCTTCACCCTCTTCTTCTCCTCCTCTGGTGCCAACTGGTGAGGGACTCACCTTGCACACCTCTTGGACCAACCCAGCTGTTCATGGTCAATGGCATGTGCACTTCCAAAGCTCACGCAAATCGCCAAGGCTAAGAATCAGAGGGTTATAGTTGGGTCTTCAGTTTGCTGCATTGAATTGTCGGTCACCGATGTTTGTAGTCTCTCAGCATGTGGATCATCTTCAACCGCCTTACTACCACCATGAAAATGCTGAATCCATCCGGCAAATGTGCGGAAAGAAGGTACATGGTCACCATAAATCTGTGCAAACTCTCCATGTACAGGCCTTGCTGTGATACCCAATTTATATCTAGTGTAAATGTAGAATGTATGTGCTCATTTGTAGACTCCATGTCTCAACCAGATAAGTAGGGGAAGAAATGGGCCTGGCATATTCTATACAGGCTACATATCCCCAGTAAATGTACATAAGAGGGAGTTAACACTTTCCACGCGGCAGGCGGCTGCAGACGACATTCTAAAATGTCACAAAATGTTTAAAAAATGTCAAAATTATTGAATTTCATTAACATATTTAGAATCATCATGAGAAATGCATTGACATAAGTACAAACATGCCTAGTATTAGGTCAGTAATCCTTGAAATAGACTTTGAAAATTGTGAAAGGTTTCTGGAAAATCTGTTTTGTGTATGGTAAAAATAATAGCCGCGTGGAAAGTGTTAAGAATGTGGTGTGAAGAATGACATCCCACAATAAAGAGAGTATTGCCTTGAGCTGCTAGGACAGCCTTTGGTGACAGAACTTATTGATCCGCCCTCGTAGTGGTCTGGATGCATAGGGCATAACAAAACACTTACGGTTGAACTTAACGGCCCGAGTATGTTTTGGCCAAAATGAAGTCTGCAAGAGAAGGTTTGGTCAAGAATGTAATAATTTGTCTACCTACCTGATATGTTGGGTTGTCACTAAAATAACTGTGTGCTTCGTCTTTCATCCATCCTACAAGATGATCAGGATATTCAGTGATCTGGGTTTGTAACCAACTCACTGTCTTATTAAAGATGTCAATAAATAGCGCTCTTACAACAGCACAGTTGTTACCAGTTGATGCTAGCCACGATACCAGACCCAATGCCTTCAGAATGGATTCACACAGGTCTCTGGACATACTGAAATCACACAGATAATCATCAATTATATAACACAAGTGTTTACAGTATTGGTAACAAGTTAGCTAAAAATATTAGTTGGGGTTAAGAACAAACAAAATGGTTTTAAACTTGGCATATTATGGTTGTAATTATCAGAGCCAAAAAAACCAAGTTCATCTGTGGAGAAATACAATATAAGTCCTTGGTTCAAATCATGCTGATAGAAGATGTATATTTTGTGTTTTCATCTCTCTGGGAAGAGATCAAAATGTATTTATCTTAAACAAAGTCATGATCATCTTAGTTTATTGGTGAACTTGATCTTATATTTAAAGATATGTTGAGGGTTTCAAATTTAGACATAGCTTTTTGCAAAAAAAAGTACAAAAATAAGAGAAATAAAGACCTTTTAAAATCAATTTTAAAAAGTGAATTTGATGATTTGTTGCTTCCAAGCCCTTTAGTGAACCAAATCTTCCTGATCTTTCCCCATCTCAATTTGAAATGGTCTTTAGTGAACACAATGTTTCTGAATGTTACACTTTACTTTGCTTACCTTTTCTCCTCAATTGACAACTTGATGAGAGCATGTACAAGTAAAAGATGTCCATGAAGTTGATTGGTTGATTGCACATCATCAGGTTTACGTGGTAACATTGAGAGTATTTCTATTGCCTTATTACTCGCCTTGCCCTCTGGGATGAGTGGTAGTATTGCACGGGAGGCCAGCTCTCGGATGCAATATATAGGACTTGTGAGAAGATGCATGATTGGATCCATGAATTCTGACAAAGTTCTGATGACAAATAAATAGATGGACAAATTAATGCTATAATTTATTTGTCTTACTCGTCAGTTGCGTTTGTCTCAAGGAGCTCACGCTGAACTTCACACAAATCCTATCACAACAACGACACAGTTTGTTTGAAGTATAAAACAGATTCTCCTAAGAATGTGCATATCTTTCTCGTTTTTAATCATTAATTAAGATAATCCAAGGCAGTGTTGTAGCCAGAGCATTTTGAGTGCCGGGTGCAATATTTCGCTATTTGGTTACATAATTCTCGCGGCTCAGGGGCCCGGATGTTTTTAGGCTTATTTAATGCACTTTGAGGGTTCCTGCCACATTATTTTTTATTTTTTATTTTTAATTTTTAGAGTGCCGGGCGGCCAGCCCAATTCCAGGCCCAGCGCCGGGCGGGCTAGCCCAGTGGTGGGCGGGCCCCCTCCTCCCCCAGTCGTAGCTACAACCCTGATCCAAGGATCCATCCAACAGCAGCTCGGAAAAATTCCCATAATGCATTGCAATCATAGCATATTAGTGATTGAGTCAATGGCGGTGACATCATTTTCCTCTTGGCCACTGTCGTGATCACATCGATTGACAGTTTCACCATAGATCCTTATACTGTTTCTATATGATTGGGTTTAGTGCAGTCAGGCACGCCAACTAAATCAGCTAAATGCAATAGCTAGCCATTCAAATGCATTGATTTTCCTGGCCAATTTAAAATAAAAATTATGAATGCAGCTTGAATTTTCTTTAGTGGCAATTCCTTAATAGCTGGACAATCATGTCTATTGAAATCCCATTGAAATGTTGTGTAGAGGTGATACTATATGTGTGTCTTGCTCACACTGTATGACTGGCATGTTTAAAAAGCAATCTCTCAGAAATTTCACAGACATTTGTATTGTTCATAGCAAGCTGTCAATCAAACTCTCGAAAACTGAAAGTTGAATCCTATACAGAATAGTCTCATAAACGGACATTGTATACAATCGCATATCTAAACTGGGTTCATCGTAATTGCATACACAGCAAATATATATTGAAATACTTTGGCGCTTAACCTTTAGAGATCATTTTCTGAAAGAGCTTCAACTACACATAAAAAACAGACCGAACAAAACCTAAGCACAAAATTGGTTACTTCTATTTACGTGTATTTCAATAGTTCCAGTGGTTTCTGGGAAGGTATTGGGTCCATCCATAACGGTTCCAAACTAAACTATAAACATCTACCTTGAAATTACTTACACACAATGATCTCTGGGAACAGTTTGCTGAAACAATATTTTCAACTTGATACGCACTGTTTTCATGACTCCATTATTCAAGATGATTGGGCTGAATGCTCACCTTTTAATGAAGTCTTGTTCCACCCCTATTCCTAACTTGGCTATTAATGTGAGCACTGGATGCATAGTAGGTAGCAGAAATACCTCTCTTTCTTTGCATTTCTCTATTAATGGTTCACCATCAATTCCATCACACACTATATCCATACCATCCTTTGTCTCCATTCTATTGGTAGGCGATTTAATCTGTCTCATTTCGGTCAGCAAGAACTCCTTGAGTGTAGGATAACGGAACAGAAACTCTGATGCAGAAAGTGAGTTGAGGTTGGAATGTTCATCTGCGACTCGCTTCTGTCCAAATATTCGGGCTACCAGTGCTCCTGTAAAACAAGGAATTTCATATGATTGGAATACACATCATAATTAAGCTGGTTCCCTGCACGAATGAGCACCATACAACTCATCCATAGATGCAGGTATGCTCAAATCATGCCATCGCATTGAGTTTTTTTGCTCAAAAAAATACATTCGGTCAGTCAATGCCAGTATCACGCTTAGAACGATAACAAATTCGCTGATTGTCAGAAAATATATTGTGTCTGCGCCTATTAGTTTCAGACTTCACTACCATGGCATAGCGTGATCACATTGCGCCGTAGCCATGGCAGTGCCACAATGCATTCAGTATTTGATGCATCACCTCAACTACATGTCGATTATTGGTGGGGATGGATGATTGGTGCAAGGAATTAGGATGCAGGGACCCAGCATAAGTCATAATCAGCCCAGGGGAATGTCACAAAAGGATTTGGAAGAAGATGAAAGAGAGAGTAAAAAAGAGAAAGTAATGGAATAATGAAAAAAAGGGACAAAATAAAAGATCATATTATAAATGCTAAATGTACAATATATCATCATCATCATCATCATCATCATCATCCCAACTTCCAACTTCCTTCTCATATTTTGGTCCCAAATCGAAATCAGATCATGAAATAAATCATCTTTATTTTGCACTAAGGCAAACACTCATAACTGTTACCATTCTTAAGAGGCAGCGTTCACAAACCGGCAAACAGACAGAAATAGTGAGTACATAGTCTCATCCTGATCATATCAGGCGAGACAAAAATAAGCGTCTTCACCATTCTATGCAGGCCCTGGGCATGCATCCATTACTTACCAAACAATTGCATACAGCAGTTTCTAATAGTCCAGCAAGGTGAGGCGAACCCACTGATAGCATACTCCACTGCATCAGCTGCATATACTAACATGTCTGTATTGATAGCTGAACACCTGAACAATGCCCTGATTATGTTGATTGCATGTGACTGTGGCAGATCTAGAGTGTCACTTGGATTGTCAGGGAGGGGTTGCTTGGCTATTGTCATAAGCTTCTGCATAGTGTACCGTAGTAAATGTCTCTGTCAATTGGAAGGAAGCAAGAAATATGGAAACCTTAGATAAGCAAATTCAAGTTTTAAAATGATCAACTAATCAAAGTTGAAAATTAATGTCTCTTTGAGCAAAAATACACACTATGTCAGCAAATTTTGAGCTTAACATAGACAAGACTTGTTTTATACCTGTTTCATCTAAATCAGTTCAGTGAGTTCCTATTATCACACACATGATTCCAATGTACTGGCAGAAGTACCCACTCAATCAATGATAAATATTGGCACTTGCCTGTTAAAGCTGCATGGAACACTAGAATATGTCCACTATAAAAAGTCAGAAATGGACAAAATTGTTTTCAGCTAAAGTTTTGATGAAATCTTGACAGGTGAATTCCATATGGTATATAATATATGAATTGTTATTTCCTAGCCAGGGGAGCATTGAATCCCATATGGTATATAACATAGAATTGTTTTTCCATAGCCAGGGGAGCAGTTCCTTTTGAGGCTTCTCAAAGAGTTCAACTATAATGGCATAGATTTTATGTCATAAGCATAAGGCACAATAAACTCATTACATAAGTCTTAAAGAAATGCTGGCGCAACATGCAATAGTTGCAATGTATGGTGTTTGTGAGAAATACATACACCCAAAATTATCTCTCATTCAGTGAAAATCAGAATGGCAACTATAGTTTAATCAGTTCCAAATTGGCAAGAAATATTTGTTTTTTGTATCTCTCCGCACGCATAAGTAATCCAAGTGTATATATGTGTGATTATGGCCATGCGCATGCAGATTTGGCCGCACAAATGCGTCACGCATATGATGCACAGTGGGCGCTACGTTTGTTGCCTTCATAAGCGCCCACGTCCTTCTGTATTCATTCGCTGCTGTTATGAGGCTTCGCCAATTTTGAACTGATCAAACTATAGTCAATTTATTCCGTCAGGTTTTCCTTTTTAACTTACCTCTCTACCCTTTGGTTCAGCTACTACAATGGATTCCACCACATATGGTAAACCACCACTTTTCTTGGTAAAGGATGACTCTGCACCCTCACTAGTAATCATAACAATCACTTTATCCAGCAGACTTTGAGGGAGGTTAACAAATTGTGGATGTTGACTGGATAAGAGTCTAGCACAGAATCGTGAGAATCCAATGTTACAGCCCTCGATGGCGCCCTGTTAAAAAGAGGACAACAAGCTTGGATTATGACAAGCAAATGTCAAACCTAGAAAGATAAATGACACATTTTCTATTTGACGGGTGCTGAGGCCAAACAAAAAAATAGGTTTGTCTCAAAGCTTGCGCGCGCATTGGTTTTGAAATGTCAAAATACCGCGTCTGAAATGCAGGAAATTGTAAAATCAAATTTTTTTCTTCCATACACATTTTTATTTCGAGTTTTTATTAAAAATATCGGCAGATTTTCCTTTTCTCAAACTTTTACATGACTCAGTTGTTCATAAAATGCTGCACAATTGTTCTTTACACAACTACATCACAATATTAATTTCAAATAGAAAAAACAATATCAGAAAGTGTCAACGGTTGCAAATAGTAAGAGTAAAAATTGACACACAGATAAAAAAAAGTTTAAAAAAAGAAAAATGGAAGACAAAAAACCGTGCGCGTCGCCCGATTATGAAGCCTTCGCAAGCTTTGAGACAAACCTTTTTTGTTGTTGGCCTAATTGGTCATTTGACAAGGCAAAATAATTTACCCCTGGAGCACATTTTTATTCTGAAAGGAAGAGGTTAGTTTACTGACGGTTGACGAAGCAAAATAATTTACCCTGGAACACATTTTTATTCTGAAAGGAAGAGGTTAGTTTACTGACGGTTGACGAAGCAAAATAATTTACCCTGGAACACATTTTTATTCTGAAGGGAAGAGGTTAGTTTACTGACGGTTGACGAAGCAAAATAATTTACCCTGGAACACATTTTTATTCTGAAGGGAAGAGGTTAGTTTACTGATGGTTGATGAAGCAAAATAATTTACCCTGGAACACATTTTTATTCTGAAGGGAAGAGGTTAGTTTACTGATGGTACTGACACAGGGTGTATACATAACATTTTTCCTTTAGATTTGCAGAATACAACCTGAAGAAATATCCCTCTTTCCTTTGTGTCACCTCAAGTTGAGGTGGGGGGAGGGGATGCCAGGGGAGGTAGGGGGCAGTGATGTCAGTGCATATTCTAATTATGAAGCAGCATTTTTTGTAGTTTATACTTGGTGAATATTGCTAGCCTTTAAATCAGCTAACCCGAGTACACACTTCTATGGTTAACTCTTAGGGGTCGTCCATCATTTTCGCCATTTTCAGTTACGTACAAAGCGTACGTAAGAGGGGGGGAGGGGGTCGAAATATACCCCAACCGTACGTAACTTAAATGGCGATCTTGAGAGGCGGGATTTTTTTTTTAAAGTACAAAATAAAATAAAATTTCGCCATTTATTGCGTACGTAACTCGAGGGGGGTGGGGGGTAAAAAGTTACGTACGCTCTGTACGTAAGTGAAAATGGCGATAATTTTGGACGACCCCTTACCTTATGTCTACATTTGGTGAGTATTTCTAGCATAATATCAGCAATAGCCTGTAAGTCACCCAGCTTGAGTAGACCTCCCTTATCATTTCCATCACACAGCGGGGCAGATTCAGCTAAGTGTCCTAACAGCAGACTGGATTCCTACAAACAACATCAAGTCATCTTGAATTACGCTGAAATATCATATCATGAGGTACACCACAATTGTTGATTAGCATATCGCCATACACCCCCCCCCCCCCCCCCCCCCCCAACGTATCAAGAGTGGTTATATAAGTAAACCAATATTAAAGCCTTATACACCAAGTTGTTAAATAGAAATATAGTGTCCTTATAGAAATCTAATATTCTATGGTTAGTCTGGATAGAAGTTAGTCCTGGTCAAAACTAGTCTTTCTTTACTTTAGTAACAGCATTATACTGATAAAATACATTTTTATAAGTAATTTATTGTTTTGAGTGGTATTTATTGATTAACCTTAACAGAGGCCACAAAAGGCCACAACAAATAGCAGCTGTGGCACATGGCACAATCCGGCGAGCTGTCAAATGGCCTTGAATTTTATTTTTTTGAGCTCCCCTGTTAGCACAACCAGTTAGGCGTCCGCCTGCAGCCCAGGTTTGATCCCCGGCGCGGACAGACAGTGATCTTTCCCCAAAAATTTGACCCAGTTTTCTACCCTTAGGGTTAATTAATTAATCGTTACTGTATATAACATAACCAAATATATTTATTTTCTGGTAGTGACAGTATTACCAAAACAAATATGATGCCTTAATTTCCACAAATCACTAAATTTGAACTATCACAATCAAATATATTCTGAACCAAATCAATATATTTTTGTTCATTAATTCATATTTGAATTTGGATTACACAGCAGGAAAGAGAATTTCACGAGTATATTGTCACCTACCATACGATAAACACAAGATAAAATCAGGAATTACACAAATATTTTTCAATAGCAAAAAAAATGTGTGGTATGAATTACCTTGAGATTAAGCCAGCAACAAGCCAATACAACTTGATGTTCATCAGGTAATGTCCTCTTGTCCTCATCCTCTTTCTCAGACAATTGCACATGTGTGAAAGCATCTATCAATCCATCTATTGCCTCTCCCATCTGACTAAATGAAGGCGCTAGATTCCTGCTGGCTGCTTCCTCTTCTTCTGTCTTCCTTCCAGATAGGATTGCCAACACAAAGAACACTATGTTGCGTATGGTAGTGAGGATGTCTTCTATGATAGTAGACCATGCCACTGGTTCATGTTTTGAAGCTAGTTTCAATATATTAGCATCATCTGTTAAACATCTCTTAATCGTCAGGATCACTCCTGTAAAGGGAAACATGCAATTCAGGATTATCTTTTGACAAGGTTTTGATTGACTTTTCAAATAAATTCTGAAGATTCCGACCTATCCTGACCAGGGGCCGCCTTAATATATCATTTTAATATTTCCTTTTGAACCTAAGAAACACTTTTCTGGGTACCATATCGGAAGTTATTTCATGCTTTAAAATGCGCTTTTACCTATTTTGTAAAAAAAACAAAGAAGCGCCACCCCCCCACCCAAAAAAAAGCCTAAATCTTCATTTATACATGTTTATATTGTTAATAATTATTTCCAATGCCAGCCAGTCATCAATATTTTCCTATCTCCATCCTGTTTGAAATTACTTGTGAATGCTTGGCTTATGAGTTCATAAGTGAAACAAGAGTAATGCTATCTGAGATATGATTTCGTTTTGTACAAATCCCAAAAAATGTGAATAGGATACTCACAATTTAGTTACGTTTCACTGCTAAACTAGCAGCTTCGTCAGACTGGCAACTCTGTCTGGAGGCAACAGGAATTAGGGATTTCCTGTTGCTGGGACCCACCGTTGTAGAGGGCGTAGTTCCGACGAGTTGATCGTAGATGTTGTGCAGTGTGTAAGACCCCTCATCTTTGTTGAGTGTGTTCTCCCCCCTTCTCCGAATCCAAATGGCTTCTTTAAGCCATCTTGTTGTTCTGTCCGATTCGCGGTCTATAGTTGTGGCCTTGTCCCAATCGATGGTGTGATTTGTAGCCGCTACATGGTCGGTAATTGCTGATTTGTGTTGTACCGTAGTAGAGTCTTTCCTCGTGGAATGAGTGTATGGTTTCTTTTCAAATTTCTGAACCTCTTTCTTGTGTTCTTGTAAGCGGGTTCCGAAGGCACGACCAGTTTCGCCAATGTATGATTTTGGGCAACCAGAGCAAGGAATCTCGTAGACAGTTTTTTGTTGGAGGTCTATCTTGTCCTTTGGGTGCACAAGCCTTTGGGTGCACAAGTAAATTGCGTAATGTCTGGTGTGGTTTGAAACAAGTCGAAAAACCATGTTTTTTGTAGACTCTAGAAACACCTGCCACATGGGGAACAACAACTAAACCCTTGCTAGGATTATCGATGTCCTTTTTCTTTTTGGTAAGCTCCTTCTTAGATTGCTTGATGCATCTGTCTTTTTTCACTTTGTCAATGGTCCACTCGGGGTTACCGCAAGTTGCGAGAGCTTTTTTGATGTGTTGCTCCTCCAGAACGCGATGTTCCTCCTCTGTCACAATTGACTCACTCCGGTCTAGCAAAGTCCTGATAACTCCCAATTTCTGATGTAACGGATGATGAGAGGAGAATTGGAGATATTGATCGGTGTGGGTTTTCTTGCGATAGATACAGAGTTTTACCGAACCGTCAGGTTTGCGCATAATGAGAGTGTCAAGAAAAGGAATGCAACTGTTCTGTTCCTGCTCGTAAGTGAAATGGATGCTACCAGAAGGATCAGTTTGGTTGAGATGCTCTGTTAAATTATCCACTTCACCTTTGCGTATGATCTCAAGAATATCATCCACATATCGTCGCCACAAACGGGGACGACAATTTAAGGGTGCTGTAGAGATGGCTTGCTGTTCCAACCATTCCATGAAAATGTTGCAACCAATGGGGCTGAGTGGACTACCCATAGCCATGCCAAAACATTGTCTGTAGATAATATCAGAGTATCGGAAGTAAGCTACCGTGGAAAGACAGAATTTTGCCAGGTCTAGAATGTCGTCGATGCTGAGGCGGGTTCTATTAACAAGATCTGTGTCTTGCTCGAGTTTAGCTCTGATGATCTGAATCGTCATCTCAATTGGAGTGTTAGTGAACAGAGCCACAACATCGTGAGAGTTCAAAAGTTCATCCTCTTCTACAGTAACGTCCCGTAAGTCATCCGCTAAGCTTTTTGAATTTAGGACGTGGTGTTCCGTTTTTCCAACGATAGGACCCAAAATCTCAGCAAGGGACTTGGCAACGTTGTATCCTATGGAACCAGTGAAATCCACTATGGGCCGCAATGGTGTGCCATCCTTATCAATTTTGAGGCTGCCATATAAACGCGGGATGTATTCCGTGGTCGGGTAAAGGAATCGTTTGTCCTCTTTGCGGATTTTGCCTTCTTTTTCAAGTCTTTGAAGGATGTAGGATCCTTGTCAAGTTTTGTGTAAGTCTTAGAATCGCTGAGCAAGGAGAGCATTTGTGCCAGCAACAGGAAATCCCTAATTCCTGTTGCCTCCAGACAGAGTTGCCAGTCTGACGAAGCTGCTAATTTAGCAGTGAAACGTAACTAAATTGTGAGTATCCTATTCACATTTTTTTGGATTTGTACAAAACGAAATCATATCTCAGATGTTCAATAACAATTCAGATGAACTTATTCAAAGATTTAAGAGTAATGCTATTTACCAGACCTTTCTGTAATAATATAATGTAGATATCACAAATAACCTGTACTTCTCTTAATACCAGATATTAATTTCCTGATGTCTTTTAACAAGATATTTAGGGTTATTTAGGATAATATGCATCTGACCTGACCTATTATCCATATTGACTGATAAGTGAATTGTGTATTCAGGTAATATAGAAATATGTTGAGGGTTCAAATTAAAAAAAAAAAATTCTCTTATTTCTTTCTTCAAAATACATGCAAATCAAGAGATGTGTCATTTTGTATTGTGTAAACCAATAAACATCCAGATTAATTGTGAGCCCTACTTTTATTTGCAGATTCTATGTAAAACTGACTAACTTACCATGCATGGGAGTAAGGGCAGCAGCAGTAACAAAGTTCTGTTGAGCACATTCAAACTGGTATTTGAGAATATCCAATAGTTTTGTGACAAATACTTGTGTGCCTTTTGGTAACTGATTATGCTGAGATGCTGGAATAGCGCTGGAATCATCTATGCCTTCAGGTTTACTATCTTTGACAGTCAACACTTTTCTGTACAAGTTGTAACAAAAATGGAAAGTTTTAGTCTACATTATACCTTACTTAAAACAATATCATGCACTCACAAATCTATCTTGACTGCATTTTCTACAAAAAAATCATCACAGAACGTTACTAAATCATAAAGGAAATCTGTTTCCAATTTTGGAAATGTGTCAACATACATGTATTTGTCAATTTTATCATAAAACATTCCCTACTATGTTGGGTTCACTCATGTACAGATGCGGCTATAGCCGGAAACACTGTAAAAGAACTTAACACAGTGTCAAACAAAGAAATTCTACTTGCGTATGAGAAAACAAATCAGAAATATACTGTTGGGTTATATGACAGCTGACTTATTTTCAACATTTGATTTTAAAGAATAAGGAAAGGTATTGCTCTGTAACTTAAGATATTTTAGTTTTATGTAAATGAATTAAGTCCCCATTGAAGACATGCAGTGGTAGGGTATACTAAAGGAACTCCAATGAATGTAATTTGACAAGAAAATTGCATGTAGAGGACAAAATCAAAGATAGCATGAAAGAGATAGCATAATATGCGTATAAACATAATACTAGAAAAAGGTACAATATTTATTATTACATTAACAAGGATACAGAGTCATAATACTAATAGCAACGCTCAATTAACATAGACCATTTCAAATCCGAAAATATACGACCACCCGAATGTTTCCGATTAGCCACACTCGGTTCCATGACCTGTCAGCTCCTGACAGGTCATGGCCATGTGCCGGAGTTTTTCACCCGTCTGCCCGTGTGGTAGATTGCGCTGGTGTTGGTGATAGATTGTATCCCTCACAAAGTTGATGTTGCGGCATTTCAGTTACAAAAACGAGTGAGATGCAAGAGATTTGGGTAATATTTTCACTTTTTACCGTCTGCTCGATACATTTGGAATTTGTCCGTCAGCGCCTTTGTTGATAAAAAAACAAAATAGTCTCGTTCCACGTTTTACTTCTCATGTGTGCACGCGTGTATGTAAACATAGGCGGACAATCAACTAGGGCAATGCTGTGAACGCGATCAACTGTTGCGAAGAACGCGCAACGCACCTACTCCACGTGACCTGTTTTTCCGAAGATTTCCGATCTCAATTTGAAATGGTCTATTGCATTAACTGAACACACTGTATACAATCATGGTGCACACCCACCAAATAAACAAATCCTGTATATACTTATGTATGCTTAGCCACCAAACATCCATATCCTGTATATAATACACACAATGGGACAATTGCCCTTGCAAACTTGCATTAGACAGCTTACAACCACAAATGTATAAATGCTTACTTGTTGAATATCAACTTGCACAGCAGTGCCCCAGCATCTGCCATATGTGTTTTTGGGTAACTGATGAGCTTTAATCCGCTACAAAGTATCTCATCATTAGCATTCACAGGATATGCTGGGCTGGATGGCAAATCAGATGGCAGGTATGAGCTGAGAAGATGAAACGATTCAGTCCGGATGTCGTTGGAACCATCTTCAATGCAGTTTAATATCAAAGCTGTGGTTCTGTCACAAAGAAATTAATACAATTATATTATATTTGAGATAAAACACTTTAAACCTCAAGTATTGATGCATATGAAATGTGGGGGAAATCTGCTGTCTAAAAGGCCAAGTCTGAGTACTTTAAATAGATAAATCGTACACCGCCCTGTCAAATTATTTGGTTATCAAACCAATCCAAAACTTCCTTTTGAATTAAAACAGACTCATATAAATATAATATCCTATTATTTCTATGTATTTTCCCTCTACAGGAAGGACAACAATTATTATTACACATGTATAGGCCCTAGCTACTATGGGTAATACTTGTGGCAAAGAGACTGGGATACGTGATCGCTAGGTGTTCAATTTCGGGTGTTTTACCATGCGAGGTCTTGTGGCCCAATGGATAAGGCGCTTGCGCTGTAAGCAAGAGATCCTGGGTTCGATTCCCGGGCGAGATCATTTCTTCCAATATTGTCTCTTTTCTATCTATGACGGCAAACTTGTTAAAATAAAAAAAAATCCTTAAAAACAGACTCCTTTCTATTTTGACACATTAATTGATGTTTGCAGGTGTCATAATGCCCTGTCTGTTATACTTGCACATTGGCAATATTCAATATTGTATATTTAATTGAAAGTCTGGCTATAAGATTCATTTCATATGCTATTCATGTCGCAGGAGCTTTTGTAACATGCACCTGTTATGAAACCAATTAAGTCCATATACTGTTGAACAGTTACATCCATTTGACTAACATGAAATTAATAAATAGTAAAAACCAACTGACCAAAGCAACCCTATTTCAAGGTACCATGTCCAGCGGAAATGTCAGTGTAGTGTCCCATTATATATGGAAGTATTCATTAGCCAGATACTAGTAACCTTGATTAATCCAGTCAACCGGAACATATTAAAGTTGAATGCGTTCCAAATTGGCACACCTGCTTACAGCAGCAAATTAATACAGAAGAGCATGGGGGTGCACAAGCTTGTATGACACAACATGGCGCACAGTGAATCGTATGTGTGACGCATGCATATGCAAAATAGCGCATGTACGCTTGGATTAATTTTGCGAGCGGGGGAGATAAAAACTGCAAATTTCTCGCCAATTTGGAACTATAGAGTCCAATTTTATTTAGACATTTGACATGGTTGTTCAACTGTCAAATTATTGGTTGATGCATTTAAATATTAGATTCTACTGGAACATTATGTATCAGATTGGACAATACTAGAACATGTTGAGAGCATGTGTGGTCAAGTGGATAAAGCGCAGGGCTCGTGATACTAAAGTTGTGAGTTCTAGAACCGCTATGGCTAACGTGTTTGTATTCCTGAGCAAGATCCTTAATCTCGCTTGCCTCAGCGACCCAAGCGGTATTTGGGTAGCTGATGGGAAATGTCACAATCTAAGTGCTAATAGGCACTGTAACTGTCTATGAAGCAGAATGATTCTGTTGTTTTCATGATGATGGCAGCAATAACAGTTGGCTAAAATCGCTTTGTGACTATGCTAGCATGGTGTCAAGCGCTACAAAAGAACTGTCTATTATTATTAGTAGTAGTACTGGTATTATTATGTGCAACGTGTCTGTATTAATCAATTGTAAATCTCAAGATTGGACTGACGCTGTGCTTTCCCACAAGTCAAATGGATGGTGCCTATATGTCATGTGCACCAACGTATATCTTGTATTTCTACCTACCTTGGAGAGAGTAGATGAAATTGATGGTGAATTTTAGCCCACTCCAAGAGTGGTTCGGCTGATGCTGGGAAAACAAAAAACAACAGAAAAGACATCATTAAAAACAATTCTAACAGGCAAAATGATCATTGGGTTGGAAACTAGCAGGCTGAGGTCGATACAAGGAAAATACTTAGTATTATTTTCCCTCTGATCGTTAAGTTTTTGTATGATATTGTATGATATATCCACTGTCCGGACAGGGGTCAGACCCCCACCCTTTTTATTTTACCCCCACCCTTTTTACAGAGCCACCCTTTTTATTTGGGAATGTTCAACCCCCACCCTTTATACCAAAAAGGGGACATTTTGGATCCCAAGAGCTTTTTAGGGGTCCATCAAATTTGCGTCATTGCATGCAATGTATTACTAAGCTAAAATAGTGTAATGCTTCCGAATTCGGAAGTTTTCGGAAGTTGATGATATCAAATACTACCTACTTTTGGCACATTTCCATCATCAAAATAAATAATTCTAGGGCACAACAGTAATATTTTGGGTGGTACCAACATAACAAATTAAAAGCTGGCTTTGAAATATGGCAAAATAGAGTAGAAATCACGATATGATTCATGGGAGACGGGCTGTCCGTACCGAAAGTGCGTCGGAAAATGTTGAAACTTGATTGAAATAATGCGCTGAAATTGGTGGCAAATGTCCTATTTTTTTACAATTTCTTTCAAAATGAATTAAACTACTATATCTGCATGTGATTTGTTTAACCCCCACCCTTTTTATTTTACCCCCACGCTTTATACAACTACACCCTTTATATCAGAAATATTCTGACTCCCACGCTTTTGTTGATATTTTGATTTCTGAAGTCCCACGCTGTATAAAGCGTGCCGTCCGGACTATGATATCTGACTTCATTGTGTTTGATATATCTCACTTCATGATACTTCAAATATGTTGAATGATATGGGAATTAAACTTCAAAATCTGAATATAAATTCACAGCATATTCAGTCAATTTTACTGTCTTGAAACAATACTAAGAGCCTCAATGTGTAAGTGTTCAACTCTTAGTTTGTTGATATTTCATTGACCTTCATACCCGATGAAGGCCGATGGTCGGAATGTGTATCTACATTCTAATCATGGTATTTTTAATTCTCACTTCATATATTCGAGTATAGAAGTATGTCAATGCATGTATTTGGTACGAACAATTGTACAATTCGCTGGCATGAAAGTTAAGCACTGGCTATATGCACGCATGCATAATAATGAGGATGTTAGCAGTAATGTTCATGACACCATGGAAAACAATCGGGCCAATCTGATTTGCACTTTGGTCATGCCAAAGTAGTGCTGTTCGTTTCAATAAATGGTAACCTCGCATCGGTTTTCACGCTTCCTTCCATAAAAGATGCTGAAGTTCTTTGCAGTTGACTGAAATCGGACCCACAGTTGATTTGTGAACTCGGCATATATGTGACAATATCACTCAGGAAACAATAATGATTTGATGTCATTATTTATATGTGAACAAACCCAACTAACCTATGGTTCCATCATGTCTCTTTGTCATAGTAGCTCCACGTAGTAAGGCTTCATACAACAAACCAATCAAATCCAAAGCTGCCTTCTTCCTCTGGTAACACGCACCAGGAAATAAACTGGCAACACTCATCTCTAACAAAGAGGCAAAGAAACCAACAGCTGCATTCAGCCGTTCAGTGTTCATTGTCACCATGTCTACATTGCCCTTGGCCGCCTCCTTTTCTAGCTGTCTCAAGCATGACAGCGCTCCATCTCGAGTCCTCAGCAACACAGATTTGACACAATTGTTGAGGCCATTTCTGAACGATGCGCTGTCACAGTTGAGATTCAGTGGTAGGACTTCCTGCAGGAGTTGCAGTTCAACATCAGATGGAAGTTGGGCTTTCTTTGGAGATAGGCAAACAAGAGTCAGGGCATCTATACGCATGCTGGCATCAGCATGATATAGAGCACCTTTGATTGTGTCATAGTTCTCTTCCTAAGGAGCAAAATGATAATCATATGTTAGAGACACAATTTGTTTTATATTGCTCAGAACTAATGTAATCTGTACCAAATTGATATAAATTCTACCTACTATAACAAATACAAACAGTGAATAGTGGTAGCGCATTTATTAAAAATAATGAACAATTATTGATGTAACAAGGACTAATGTTTTGATCTAAGCACAATGTCAATCAAATAAGCAGGTTGTTTTTACGTATCTTTTAAAAATAAGCTTTTCCAATGAAATGCTACAAAACTAAACACACACATTAGGTGTAACACACATCTTAAAATGTAATTAATGACATGCTTCTAGGTGAAAGGTTTTTTTTCTAACTGATACTTAGCAACAAAATTGAACTTATGTATGGCCCCAAGTTGTACACTATATTTAGTAACTGATATTTAGCAAAAATACTTGGATAAAGTGTACGTTGGGCCAGATTACGCATCAGTTACAGTCAGAGTTATAAAGAGTTGAACAGCAGACATGCCATTTTATTCTGCTGAATACTTCATGCTTGCTTGGGGAATGAAGCGGACAATTTCCTAATACAACAATATCCGAGAACTCACCAACCAAGTTGGTGACGTGATCTGACTCCTTCTAGCTTGCTGTAGAAGTAAGATTTGAGCGTGTAGCGCTTTCTTGGTATCATTCAGTTGTTGTGAGCGCAAGGCATCTCTCATTACATGGTAGGATGCAGGCAGATACTGGAATGTGAGCGGTAACCAGTAGTTGGCTATGTGAGATCGGATTAACCTATATATACATAGATAAAACAATGGGTTAGACATGCCATTCAAACCTGGGTCCACCAAAAATAAACTTTTCCATCCATATTTAGTACCCATCATGATTGTCAGGTAGATGAACTGTTCAAGGGAACCTGAGCTACCAGCATAGTTTTCAAATGGAGTGTCGTGGTGTTCCAGGGTTTTAAGAATTCAGGTTTTTTCAATTCACTTTTTATAGTTTACACCGTCATAAATCTTAATATGATTAATCATAGTTTCCCTTAGTATTTCAAGTCATTTATCAATACAATGACACACACTTCTTAGTTGATACCAGGTTATTGTAATATCCCCTTTTCTAAACCCACTACTGGCCTA
Source organism: Ophiura sarsii (assembly GCA_035610835.1). Taxonomy (NCBI): domain Eukaryota; kingdom Metazoa; phylum Echinodermata; class Ophiuroidea; order Amphilepidida; family Ophiuridae; genus Ophiura; species Ophiura sarsii. The sequence continues at coordinate 65,418,393 of CM069441.1, read as the reverse complement.
ATCAATGCAGTTATTGTCTAGAAAATGTATAGTCTTACATGTTTCTCTCCATGGGTCACTTCAATTTTTTGCCAGCAGCAAACCCCTAACCATAAAACATTTGAAGACTGTCCTCTCAGACTTACAATCTCCTAAAACTTACTCGTTATGACTGCACAATCCTTTCAAAACAGTCTCTTGCCAGTATAATTCCCATTCATTTTTAGCACTTTGCTCTGGACAGATGATATTATCCTCAGATTTTCTCTTTTTCACTTGTCTTCCAGTCTTTCTCTGTAAACCCTGCAGACAGACTCTGTACACATCAGAAGCAGTAGCAGCTAAATAGTTGGTCCCCAAACATTCAAGGAGATGAGATGGCAGGGCTGGGTAAGAGGCTAGCAAGTCGGTAGTATTCCAGTATGGTATAACAGTGCATAGCAATGGGTTGCGACATTTGACGTGCCATGGACTATTTTGAAGTCTTGATGTTATCATCTGGAACAACTACAGATTGGGATAATACAAAAAAAGCTGACATAACCTGTTAGGGGAGGGGGAGGGGGGAGGGGGGAGGGGGGAGGGGGGGAGGGGCAGTAACTGTCAAATCCTGTACAATAACTGAAGGAAAACCTTAATACATGTTCAGTTGGGCTATACCATTAATGTATTACAAAAGAAATTATTTTGTTTTTATCTCAAAGAGAGATATTACAATATTGGTTTTTATATGGAAAATTAGTGTCGGCATGTATTTTTAATTTTTTTCCCCAGTTTTTTTCAAAGTTCTGAGAAAAAGTAATTTTCACCAAAACACTGACCAGTTTTGAAGAAAAACAGGTGTTTGTGCCTCTTAAGATCTTGTTATACTTTCCTCATAGCTTGGACTTGACATCACCAAATTCACCATCATAATATTTGCAAATATTTCAATATCAAACAAGCATAATATGAGAATTGACTTTGACACACACAATTTCTCCTCCATAATATATATAATCACTTACTTTAATTTCAGTGATTCCCAGGAGTTTATTTTCTTCATCATAGCACTGAAGCAGCAACGCAACGACAGATTTGACCAAGTCCAACACTCCTTCTACGGGACTCTGCCAACTCTGCCAAGCAATAGAAAGTACCTCATCTACTACATGGGAGTCCGGGTGAAAGATACGATGCCCAGAGGAGGAGGAGGGGTGTGGTGGTGGTATGTTCTGTTGAGTTCCTTGAAGAACTGGAAGAGCATTCTTTGTGGTTTGCAACCAATAAGTAAGTGCTGAAGACAATGCAAATAATAACAGTGATGACAATCACAAATTAGCACTGTAAATAATGTAAGGCTTGTGTCTTTCCTGCCCTCACCTGATTTTAATGTTTACACTATGTTTACATGCTTATGTTGACAGACGATTTGTGCCAATTTATCAACTGATTGACCCAGCTATGTTACCAAGGGATCACATTACAACATGTTGGGATTTAATCTCATACATCATTTCTACATTATTTCTATATATCTTTCATTATTTATTGTCATTAAAATTAGCACTTTTTGCAATCCAAATTGACATGTTTCGGTTCCCCTTGGTTGTGGTCATATCTAGCCTCTTTTTTTTGTACATAATAGCAGTGAAGAAGTGGCTAGCTGAGAAAGACGGATTTGTTACAATATATAGTATACTGCAGGGGTGGGCAACCTTTTTGAATGAATGGGCCAGATATAAGGAGTGAAAAATTGAATGGGCCGCACCTAACGACATTTTGTAGCAATGGCCTACAGTACAGATGACAGTGGCGTTCTTCATATTGGGGGGGGGGGGGCAAGAATGAAAGTCAAGCGACAAGATTGTTCTGAGTCAAGCAATGTGCGCGTAGCGAGCGAATATTGTCGACTTTACACTTATTTTTGGCATGATTGAGGTATATTTGGATATATTTTAGGTCTAATCAAGCCATTACTACAGAATATTGCAATTTGGTGACACTTAAGCGCGCGGGAATTTTTTTCATCTGTTTACTTTTGACCGTCATAATTCCATGATTCCTCTTGTCAAATGAACAAACAGTACCAATCTCAACCGACACGACGTCAATATTGGGGGGGGGGGGTGATCGCTCCCTCGCCCCCTCTACAGTCAATAGTTAGGTCACCCAAGCCCTATATGAAAGCTATGAGATTGTTTAACGGGGTCAGCAGTCACAAACATGCACAAACACAATAGTCGAACGACCTTGCTATTGTCAAAACTCCCTACACAGAGGACTGCAGTGCAAATCTGTATGATGTTCGCCATGTAATGTCTATGGCGCCTAATGGCGGATTTCATTCCGTGGTATGAAGCTATGAAGTTTCCGTGGTCTTCGCTATCTCCAAGCAGATAGAGCAATACGTACACAGAATTTTTTGTGGACGAGGGTTCATTTCATGATTTGGTGAGGTTTAGAATGAGTTAGGATTCCTGTAATTTCGAAGACCACAGATTTTCAAAACGTGAATTTTCCAACATTTTACGACATAAATTTGGTCACAAAACGTGTTTAATACTATACATTTACCGTTCTGCAGATGTTATTGACCCTCCTCTAAAATTCGACCTGATTTTTAGTACGTTTCTCAGTTTTTGAGATGCCCAAATAGACCATTTTCCGAAGCTATATCTAGCAAATATTGCAGTCACTGATACTCCATTGTTTTCTTGCGTATAACAAAATATGACATGCAGCGTGACCTCCCTACTGACTGTCTAGTTGATGCCACTGACAGATGACAATTAATGGGGAAAATATACCTACATGTACGCACGTTGAGGAACATCATTTGTGCCGATAAATGCTAAGCAGCTAGCTCGTTTTTTGTGATGATGTAATTTTTTTTCTCTTTTTTTCTTTCTTGATACATCTCGCGGGCCGCAAAAAACCCAGTGGCGGGCCGCATGCCGTAGGTTGCCCGCCCCTGGTATACTGTATAACGGAATGTGATGTAAACATTTCCCCTTATTTGATATTAAATAGACAAACGTATGTGGCTAATAGTAATAGATAGGGTTTGTCTAATTGTTGTTTTGTATCTCAATTCAATATCATTTCACAATTACTCAATAAACAACTTATAAACATAATACAGTATGTCAGTTTACATGCATAGCAGATCCTACTATAAATCTGGAAACGGTGTGTGTTTGTGTGTGTGTTTGTGTGTTTGTTTATTTGTTTATTTGTTATCCTTATTTCTCCGTTGCTTTTAATCAAAGTGGCGCCTAATTTGCATGAAAGATAGAGGAAATGACGGGAAGGGTGTTAAAGTTTATTCCACTGAAATTGGTTAACACTTGGCTCCAAAAACAGCAAAAAACCACTCAGATTTGGCTCATAAATGCAACTAGAATTGAACAACATTGTGCGTTGCGCGTACTACACAGCGTAATCTTACCCATGATCTTACCGTGGTAACGCGTCGCGTGCATGTTTGCGCAAGGTCTCACTGCCGCGGCACACGCACTCCTACACATGGCGCAGAAGCCACACGGGAATAATGAAGCAACCTGATTTCTTTACTTTAAGTTGGCATGCCAAACAATCCAAGGGACCGAGGGTTAATGAAGTAGCCACGGCAAATGGTTTAGGGAGGGGTTGTGATTATACATTAACCTGGTTTGGGTGGTGTATGGGGGAGGGTAAAACCACGGGAAATGTTTTAGGATAAGGTTAAGAGTTAATGAAGTAGCCACGGGAAATGGTTAGGAGGGTTATGATTATAAATCCACCTGGTTGGTGTAGTTGCAGGGGGGGGGGGGTTGTAGGGTTTATGTGGTTTTAAAAGTACCGAGTTGATGCGGTTTGAGAGATAGGGGCTAATAAAGTAGCCACGTTAAATGGTTTAGGACTGGATATGGTTATATAAATCAACCTGATGGGGGGGGGGGGGGGGGGGGGGGGGGTTGTAGGGGGTTTATAATGCCTTTAGGAGGGATATGGTTATTAATCAACCTGGTTTTTAGTGGGGGGGGGGGGTTGGGGTTGTAGGGGGTTTATGTGGTTTCAGAGGTAGGTAATGTGGCATAACCATCCACGGGAAATGGGTTAATGAAGCAACCTGATTTCTTTACTTTAAGTTGGCATGCCAAACAATCTAAGGGACCGAGGGTTAATGAAGTAGCCACGGGAAATGGTTTAGGGAGGGGTTGTGATTATAAATTAACCTGGTTTGGGTGGTGTATGGGGAGGGTAAAACCACGGGAAATGTTTTAGGATAAGGTTAAGAGTTAATGAAGTAGCCACGGGAAATGGTTAGGAGGGTTATGATTATAAATCCACCTGGTTGGGGGGGGGGGGGGGGGTTCTAGGGGTTTATAATGCCTTTAGGAGGGATATGGTCATTAATCAACCTGGTTTTTTTTGGAGGGAGGGGGGTTGTAGGGGGTTTATGTGGTTTCAGAGGTAGGTAATGTGGCATAATCATCTAGCGGGGACCTGAGCGTAGCGAGGGTACGCCGCTAGTATCTATAAGACTAATAACACTATGGAACCACAGGATGATGTAGTTTGAACATATTATACTGCAAAATTGATCAATTGAATACACATTAACCATATATTCTCTATACACATTTATGTGAAACAAAGATCAAAAGTGATTTAATTTGTGATTGCAACATAGAAATGACAAATAGTGGCGGGTGCCATGATCTTCCACAGGCTATGAACTGATAATGTACTACGATGAATTGAAAAGGAGGCATGTTAATTTAATAGGGGGCTTGTTAAATAAATAGGGAGCTTGATATTATGATCACAAACCATGATTGGTTTTTAAAATGTGTTGTTTCAAAAATGAGCGTAAAACATGTTTTCCTCAACCAATTGTGATGAATTCAAATGTTGTGAAAGGTAATTCAATTCACCATCTGGTCCAATAACTGATTTAACTATAACTATAACTACAAGTACAGATTTTCATAAATAAATTCACAAAGTTGAGTACAGTTTTTTTTCTCTCGCCCTATATACACTGGCACTCAAAAGTATTACCGCCCTGCATACCTGATATAAACATGCATTGTATCTTATAAAATATGCCGTATATCAACCATAATACAATTTGGGTATGTTCTTTATTCATTTGTTATTCATAAATTCAAGTGTGTATCTTGTTTAATTCATTAAAACTGTCAGAATTGATCATTGATTACAAGAACTTGATCAACACACATAAAAAACCTATAGGCATTTACCTCATTCATTATTCATGAGCTCATTATCTCCGTGTTTAAGGTATGGGACAAAAAAGTGGAGATTTTGAAAGGGTAATTAAAAGGCTATCACAAACATTATGGATGTGCAGGTTTTTCAAATACCTTTAGGGGGTCTTGACACTCCTAGTAAATATCCCCTTGAACGTGAAAGACACTCTCCAATTTGCCAGGTACCTTTTTTAAAAACATTATTTGCTCAATGTGAGAAGTCCGGCACTGTAAAAGAGAACCAGCCAAAATTGCCTAGGATTCGCACTCGGGTTTGCATTGCGCAAATAACAAAATGCCGAAAACAATAGAGCTATCTAGCTTCGTAAAGGGGCAAATTTTTGGTGATTTTCACGATTTTGGAGGTAAAAAATCATGTTTTTTTAGCACTTTTTGGTCTATAATTCAAAAAAAAATAAAGATTTAAAAAAAAATAAGAAAAATCCTAGGGAATTGTATGAGGAATATAATCAAACTAGTATGACAAAATTTGACACAATGTATTTGAGTTATCTTTGCAGAACCTAAAATGGGTCAAAAAACGTGTTTTTTATAATTTTTTCCAAAATGGTCAATTTCAATATCATGGTTGACTTCATTGAACCCTTTCCTGCAAAAAAATGTATACTTTATATAGATTAAATGAATAATGAAGAAGTTACAGGAGTTTTACGGAAGCTATACCGAAGGTGCACAGCCCCCTTAATAAAAAGAAAGAAAGAAAAACAAATCCCTACATTTCCCCAAATAAAGAAACCACACAAATTAAACACCGAAACAAAACTCCACACTTTTAATATTACACACGTTCGAGAGGTTACAATTTCTGAATCTGATCATTGTATGATCACACAATTTATATAACCCTTTGACAAGATTTCTTAGCTACATTTTGATACCTCATTTGCCACCAAAGTCTATAAATTGTTGAAGATTTATGAAAAAATATGCAGTTCCAAAATGACACATTTTTTTGATAACTTCGCGAAATGCATTGCATGAATGGACAAGGGGCATCAATGGGAGGTTTGTTGACTGTATGCACAGAATATTTAGGCGGGCTATTCAATTCAAATCTCGACACGCAAGTATCCGAACGTGCATACTTTATGACTTCAAGATTCTTCATAAAACATTGTAAATCTTGCCATATTTAAAATCTTTGGTAGAAAATAAGGGTTCAACATGTGTCTAACAAGATTATGCAAATGTATACTGTAAAACAAGTTAATTTCGCGGCAACTTTTTTTCGCGAATTGCTAATCATCACTAGTTTCGCGGTAACTTAATTTCGCGAAAGTAACATTCCTACCACTACTGTCATCTTCACACACATAAATTTGCGGCAATATAATTTCGCGAATTTGAGCTTCTCGCAAAATTCGTGAAATTAAATTGCTTGCGAAATTAACTTGTTTTACAGTATATCAATTATATTATCATATTTAAAGTTCTGACTTCTCTTATGAGTGTAGGTGTTCAGTATCAACATTTATTAAACATCATCATGCAATAACACAGTGTCAATGGGTCCCCGGTCATTTTATGGGTAGTAGGTTGGTGCAGTAATACTTTTGAGTGCCAGTGTACATGACCAAACCAAATATAGCTTGAAAGTAAGTTATACATACCTTGTATGGAATAAAATTGCATATCTCTCAGTTCATGGCACAAATTACACACCAATGGAAACATTCCACCCACAAGTAGTGTCTGAAAATATACCAAATCAAAACACAAACATTACTATGAGACTGTGTACTGCGTTTAGGTTTGTCGGGTCAAAACTTTCCAATCCTGTCATTAAAGAGATTAGTAAATTCTCATTGCTGTGCAGTTACACAATCTGGAATGCTCGAAACGAGCCCCAATGGGACACAGCCCTATGTCTAAAAGTATGACCCAAGAACCTTCCCTCCGTGCGCAATGGCTTCGGGTCTCCGCCATATACCTGATTCAAATCTTAAATTATTTATAATAGTGATGTTTGTATTGTCTTGTCCTGTCCTGTCTTTCCCTGCCTGTATGTTGGTCGGTCAGTGCTGGTCATTGACGGGCCAACATCGTGTCCTGGGTTTTATGTACGTTCTTTTTATCAATTTTACTGTATTTTAATGATTGAATAAAGAATGATGAAATATACACATGATTTTGCTATTCATCAAGGCTATGTAATGGATGAGGTTGGCAATCACTACTTTGTGCTATTCATCAAGGCTATGTAATGGATGAGGTTGGCAATCACTACTTTGTGCTATTCATCAAGGCTATGTAATGGATGAGGTTGGCAATCACTACTTTGTGCTATTCATCAAGGCTATGTAATGGATGAGGTTGGCAATCACTACTTTGTGCTATTCATCAAGGCTATGTAATGGATGAGGTTGGCAATCACTACTTTGTGCTATTCATCAAGGCTATGTAATGGATGAGGTTGGCAATCACTACTTTGTGCTATTCATCAAGGCTATGTAATGGATGAGGTTGGCAATCACTACTTTGATAGGCATTAACATTCTCTCTTTGAAAAAAAACTCAGCCGCATAGTGTACTCACCGTACGGGATTGGATGGAATGTTTGTGGGTTATTCGACACTATCAGGGGTAAAAGTTGACAAATGAGGGCAATAAAAGGTACTAATTTAATGTCTAAAGTATAACTGTTTAAGAATGAGAATAGAGGTATTGTTTTTAAAGCATACCTGTGTTATATTGCCTGGCATAAATGTGGACGGAAGTAGTATTTTTGCGTAGAGCAACTTCACCTGCGTCGTTATTGTTCCACTTAAAATATTACTACCGTCCACATTTATGTCAGACAATATAACACAGGTACGCTCTAAAAAATTGCTTTATTCTGTAATATGACAATCTTTATATGCACCTTTAAGTGTAAATGCCTTGGATTGTTATCTCTATATTGTGTGTAATTCAACAAATCTAGCTAATGACAAACTCTTACCTTATCTTGTACTAAAATGTCCATCTTGACACATTTTAGAAGACCTCTTAGCAGGGAAAGTTGACTAAACTTCCTAGTTGATGTTTCACTGCATGGACACTTGCAAGTCAAGGAGGCGTTGCCAATTTGTAACATATTTTTTTCTGGAACAGCTAAAGAGAAATATAAAACAGGTTTTTAAAATATGGTGTGTTAATTCTTATCATCTGCTTGTCCTCTTAACATCAACCGGTCTCAAAACATGGTCTCTAATATCAGGAATGATATTGATAATACAGCTTTTCATTTTCACAAAATATAATCAGTAGCTTGCTGCACCAACGTTTTCTCTAGAGGCTGCTGTGACTATTCAGAATATAATCATCAGCAGTGAAATATCCAATACTGCCCATATGGGTGTTTCCACAGTAATGATACCTTTTTTTGTTTGTGGCTCTAAATGTTGTTTCAAATTGATTTTCTAGCTCATATTTGGCCAACACTACTGTAAAGTAGCAGGGAGATAGCGAGCAAAATTTCAGAATCCTAGCTTAATTTTGATTTTTCTTTTTACACAAACCCTATGGTAACGGTTGTAACATTTTTTTGACATACATATGTTACAACCGTTAACTTTTTAATTTTGACATACAAAATATAAAAGGCTAAATCTTGAAAAGTTGACCATGTATGTGGGTTGTGCTTATTTCTTCAGTTGACGGACATCAATTACTTGAAACAAAACCAACTCGGGGTAATTTTGATCAATATCAGGGTGTGGAGAACTCTGCGAATGCGTAACGGTTGTAACGTATGTCAATGTTACAACCGTTATAAAAACAGTCACGAAATGTCATAAAATGTCATGAAATTCAAAAATATGACAATATTTCAAAGTCCTTTTACATTATTCAGGTAGCCTCAATGTGTTGAATTACAAAAAACAAGGAAAGCCCTCCTAACAATTGATATCTGCTTCAGGAGGCCATTCAGTATGTAATTTTTAATGTTTGACATACAGAAATGTGACATTTCTGTATGTCAAACATTACTAAATGGCCTACTGAAGCACATATTAATTGTTAGGAGGGCTTTCCTTGATTTTTGTAATTCAACACATTAAGGCTACCTGAATAATGGGAAAGGACTTTGAAATATTGTCATTTTTTCAAGTTTCATGACATTTCATGACATTTCATGACTAATTTTATAACGGTTGTAACATTGACATACGTTACACCCGTTACGCATTCGGACAGTTCTCCAGACCCTGATATATATCAAAATTACCCCAGTTGGTTTTGTTTCAAGTAATTGATGTCCGTCAACTGAAGAAATATGCACAACCCACATACATGGTCAACTTTTCAAGATTTAGCCTTTTATATTTTGTATGTCAAAATTAAAAAGTTAACGGTTGTAACATATGTATGTCAAAAAAATGTTACAACCGTTACCATAGGGTTTGTGTACAAAAGAAAATAATCAAAATTAAGCTAGGATTCTGAAATTTTGCTCGCTATCTCCCTGCTACTTTACAGTAGTGTTGGCCAAATATGAGCTAGAAAATCAATTTGAAACAAGATTTAGAGCCACAAACAAGAAAAGGTATCATTACTGTGGAAATACCCATATGAGTTAATTAAGTAATGGAGTTCTTCACTTATAAGAATGTTGTTTGAGTTCAGTATACCAATATTCAGCTGACACATTATATCTTAAAATTCAAAATAATATTCAAAACTATATGTGGCAGATGTACTAATCCTAACCAACACCAGGTGTTTATACAAATTAAACTTACAGAGAGAGGGGACACCTCAGCCATTCCAACCAAACAATGAAAGAACAAAATGGGGTCCACCATGCACCAGGACTCAAACCCAACTATATGACCAGAGCCCAAGCAATTAAAATGTCACAGGGGTTTTCCTATAGCGGACATGGTTAAATATGGACGCACGTAACATGAGGTTAACTCTGCAGGCGTAAAAGTATGCGGGGTCAACCTCATCCCAAAAACGGTGCAACAGACATCTGTGGTGCGTACTGCATAAGCTAGACCTCACGGCTCCGATTGGTTAGCAGAATTTTGTGAGTTTTCAAGCATTCGCAGTATGCTGGACTGTGTCCAGGGAGTATGTGCCGTAGATCCATTGCAAAGCTGGTTATGATCATGGGTTTGCTACTTATTTCTTAATGTATGCTTATCTTAGGTTTAGAAGACAACATCTCAATGCACACAAAAATCAAATACTATTTGATTTATTTGATATAAAATATTATTTGGTGTATTTGAGTAAATGTTAACAGCTTTATAAAATATGTGTTTTCAAGGGAAGATTATTGAAGCGTTTATTTTCAGATGTATAAGTTTCAGTGCAGTTTTTGAAAAAATCAATCACACTACCCATTTGTGTGCTATTAAAAGTGTTAAAGGCATATTATGTGATCTTTTCCAGAGAGCGCCCTCTATTCATGATTTTTTTTAGAAAGTAGATTTTCTTGCAGATTTACATTTCCGATCATAAATCATACATACATTCCAAATTACAGAGCGATACGATTCCTAATTACCTCAAAATCATGGTTTTAGAGTGAATTTAGCGTGAAAAATATAAACTGTCGGGATTCCGACAGTTTATTTTCACTCTAAAACCATGATTTTGAAGTAATTAAGAATCGTATCGCCCTGTAACTTGGAATGTATGCATGATTTATGATCAGAAATGTAAATCTGCAAGAAAATCTGCTTTCAATTTTTTTTTCGATGTTGAGGGCATTCCCTGGAAAGATCACATAATATACCTTTTAATCTCTGGAGGAAAGGAAGGTACCAGATTCATTTCAGTGACCAACAATTGAGTTTTACATAATAACTAAGTGGATATTAGTACCGGTCTGTGATGCAATTACTTCACATTGTTTAATTACACATTAACTCAAAATTCCTGACAGCTCTAATCCATTTCAAATTATTGGAGTTGGGTTGCTTATTTTATTTTAAATAGTCAATCTTGCCACATTGGCACTATGCTACAAATCTTACCACAATCTGCCCAAACTTCACAGGCATTGTGTAGGTTTAGCATATTCCGGGCTGTGCATGCAGCCTGCTCTTTGTTGGTTGCCAAATTCAGCAGCATCGCCAAAGCACTACCACCCATCAAACTACATTCTTTAGAAAATCTCTGCAATAAAAAATACACATTTTTAAACCAAAGGAAGTTGATACGTGACGCGATCAAGCGGAATGAGTCGGATGCTGGGAATATTGATTTTGAGTTATAGGTAAGAAGAAGTGACAAATTCTTATGTTTTATGTTTTCTCAGTTGGTAAATTGTTTGTAACTTAAAAACTTGAAGTTTGGACTATACTGTAGCATTTTCCACCTGCTTTTAAATGATGGACAAATATCAAAATTGTGACTCCTTTCGCTTGATCACGTCACAAATAGGCAATATAAATGTTTGAGTCTGGAGGTCATAGAGACATCAGTCTAAGCATTCAATGTTGGTTTATTGGTAATACTGAATATCTGTCTCTGATGGTTGTCAATGTTAATGCACTCAGTTTCGAGCTATTGGAACATTTGCCACTAACACAAAAACTGTCAAGAAAAGTTTCCACTCACTTTACTGCTCGTCATGTCAAGTACAGCTTGTAGAATTAGATGAAAATCACTACATGAAATCTCCAAACTGTCTCTGTCAGGGCTGCATGCCTTAGATGGTCCATGCTGATTCCACAACAAATCCCTCACCAAGTCTCCCATGTATTGGCATAGCTGAAGACATATTTTTGCTGTTAAATTACACAACTGCATTGTGGTCTGGTTAGGAGTGGCCACTGCGGCTTGCGAACAAGTGCAATTTATTGCATCGACAGCAGATGTCATGGTTCTGGCCAAAACAGACGCGAACTGATTGAAATGGTCTTGTAGTATATGTCGAACTATGCTACTGTCATCAAGTAGATTTGAAACTGAAGAAAAAACAATTGATATAGTAATAATTTATTAAAGCATCAATTAAAACATGATTTGTGTTACCAATCCTGTAACAATTGATAATTATATATTCTGGTGAAGTTGAGCAGTAAATGCTTCACTTCAATCTTAGCATTCTGATAACCTGGTCACCACTTTGATTGATTTGACATGGAATGACCAAACTATTATTTGAATAGTATTTATAAAATACAAATATAATTATGATAAGGGTATTTTTGAAAACTTTGTTTGTACAACAGACCAAACATTTTTGCGTCCATGGTAGAGTTTTAAAAGCACATAATTATTTGATTGATGCAGCAGGTTGCAATGGGGTGCACTGCCTCTTCTACTTCATGTCTGCAATTATTATCAAATGATAGTGGAAATCATTGTTGTTGAACAGATTTGGGCAAGTGACCTCTTTAATTGTATGCTTTTTTTGTGTTATATATACAAGGGTCATTCAATAAGTTCTACCTCCTCACTCATGACATCGTTAATATGAATGTCAGTCTCATGCCATTTGTCACAATTATAGCTCTAAGTCATAGCTACACGTCTATAGTAAATGATCATTGATATCTGTTTCACTTTTGTTATGATGTGATCAAAGCCAGAGAGAGATTTTGGACAACGGACAAGGACAATTAGCCTAAAGATAAATACATGGTTTTTTTCCCTCGTTTTCTCTCCATAAGGCCAACAAAAAAAAGTTGTTTGTTTGTCCACGTCCGACCGACCGTGTACCTAGGTGCCGACCGTATTACTTTTTATTTTTGATAATTTTTTTAAAACAACTTTTTGAGCAATTTGAATGGCCAAATGTTCAAATTGAATGGCCAAATGTTTTATTCCTTATTTCGTATGATATCGTCAATCTGGTATTTGCAACACCATCCCCAATGCGCAATCCTGTGTAACATGATGTTTAATGCATGAACTTGGCACCCGCGGGACTATTAAAAGGACTAAATGAAAATCAGTGATCGCACGTGCAAGTGATGTCATTTTTATACTAAAACGCAGTGTGAGAAAATATGAAAAATCTAGTTACGGTTAATATTTGTTCCCAAAATGTTGCTCAACGGCATGGATATTAAGTTCAACATAGTATTTAAAACAATCTTTGGGGTAGTTAGTACTGGAAAAATAGGTTTAGCAATACTTTCACGTATATATTTCTAGCAAAACTTCAACACAACGTTATTTCACTTTGTGCAACATTCAGTCACAATGGCGGCGTCCTACGGTATCTGCGCAATGCAAACTCAGCCTACAAAAATAATATTTGATCGAGTTTGTAGTGTTGCAACTAATGCGACAGTATTGGAACTTTAAATTGACAATCTGCCCCAGCAGGAGAAAGAGATCAAAATCAGCAGTGTGAAGAGTAAAGCAACAATGTCGCAAACTTATGAAAAGTGAGGTGTTTTGGTGTGAGTTTGGACTTTAATTCACAGTATTCATGCCAAATTTATATTCCCAAATACAATATCCGTATTAAAAAATATTTAAAAAAAAAAAAATCCGACCTACCGACCATACCTTTTGAGGACCCTCTATGGACAAACAAACACCTTTTTTTTTTTGGCCTAAGGATGGTTAGATATAACAGCCTGATTTAAATACTGAAAATAGAAAATAATGGAAAAATGTATATTTCCCAGGAAGCACACAAAATTATTTCCCTCCAAATACCCAAATTTCCCTCCAAATACCCAAAATTTCCCTCCAAATACCCAAATTTCCTCCAAATACCCAAATTTCCCTCCAAATACCCAAATTTTCCGGGAAGGAGCTTCCCTAATTCCACATTTTCCCCAGGCCTGCTTTATACTGACCTGATTTGAGGGCAGTACAGTCCAACAGAAAGAAATCATCATCCTCATTATCCGGACTTATAAGTTTCAATGTTGCTGCCTCTACATGATGGATGGTGTCTGGTAGAGAACGAGACAGCTTGTCTATTACCTGTCAAAAACAATTAAAACAAGTGGTTTAATGTCGTCATGGCAACGATGTGACACTTCTTAAATAATGAATGGTCAGTTACATGGAATCTGTAATGAATGCGTTTTCCCCCTAATGCAGCAGCTAGCGAAGGTAGACAGAATACAGTTAGAATGTCACATTATGGTTCTATGTGGAAGACCTCTGATGTGAAAATTCTACACAATAAAGTGCTCTGCCCGTGCATAGTCCGTCGAGAAGTCCCCTCGCCCAGTGAGCTATAGAGCGCCCCACACGAGAACCGACAGGCCCGAGCCGAAGGCGAGGGTCCTTCGGCATACGTCGATACCCCCCGCAGCGCGGTCATTATAATAAACGGTGACCTGCCAAATGTCCAATTTAACGAATGACGTAGTTAACCAAATATGGTATTTCCACGCCCAGCCGGATTGTGTTTCCCAAAGATGAGTCCCTGTGTGTGCGCGTCACTTGCACTAACGCGCGTGCTCAGCGTTTCAAACAAACCGTCCGCGCGCATACTGAGTGACATTGTTAGTCTGATCAAATGAGACTGTATTTTGGATAGGGAAAATTTAAACATTGGATGAAGTTTTAATATGGTTTTGGGTTTTGTCAATGAAGGCCCGGTGCAGCAAAATGGCTAGTACCGAACGAGTATCAAGGCCCCGATATCAGTAGCGTAATTAGGGTCTTCAATTATTTAATTTTATTTTATTTTATTTTATTTTATTTTTTTTAATTTTTTTTTTTGGGGGGGGTTGGCATGTCATCAGGGGAGGGGGCATATCTGATTATTTTTTTCAGTGAACTTAGGTATACAGAGGTTTGTAATTTCATTATTTCATTTGGGGGCATCGGGGGGGGGGGGGGGGGAAGGTTAAAGGAAGGAACCATCAAAACGCATGAGCGTTACATCTCCGAGTTGCAGCCAGTGATGTGGCTTGTTTTTTTCATATTGGGGGAGGGGGTAAGAAATGAAAATGAACCGACAAGAATTTTCCAGCGAAAGAAATGCACGCATAGCTCGAGAACATTATCGACTTTACATTCATTTTTGCTATGATTGAGGTACATTTCTGCTTTAAAGTAGATCAAATACATAAATCATTCTATTTCGTCATAGCAAATACCTTTACAGACACCATTCAAAATATAATAAAAATGTGATTTATAATACCGAGGTTTAAAACCATTCTAAAGCAATTTCATGTCATATTGTAATCCTTCAATAGCAGAAATAGTGGTATTAGACCCGAAATGCCCCAAATGTCTAAGAACTATAAAGAATGTGAATTATTTCATATTCTATTCAAATTTCAATACCGAGTCATGTTTTATTGACACTAAAACAACTAATTTTAAAAATGAATTTTACAATTTTGATTAAGTTTTTGCAGGCGGACCACTTGCCCCATACCCCTTCGGACCACTTGCTCCAACAAATGACGTAGCAATTTGTCGAGATGAAACATTATTCAAACACGCCTGTGACGTAATAAATTTTACGCCAAAATGTTTTAAAACATACCACCGTTGTCATAATATAGTAATCAATAACTCCAATACATTTCAGAAAAAAGGCAAAACTGCATTTTTGTTTTTAGCCATTACACAGATTTCTGTAGCCAGCGAGTATTTTTGTATTCGCAAATATTACGGCGTTCGGGTCCTACAAGTAGACGAGTGTCTACGTCTTTAGACTAAGATAAGAAATTATGTACTTTGTTATTTGCCAATTCATAAACTAATAACGGAAAGTCCCTAAGCACACTATACAATATAGCACCCATCAAATCTTAAGACGACTGTACTGCATATTTACTGTTGCATATCTGTCAATCATATAAAGTACATTAAACATGATCTAAACCCATCTTCATATATCGCCAATACTATCTGTGAATTTTCAATCAGTCACTCAAGGAGTTGGCTCCAAATGTTTTGGATTGTAGAAGGTAAGGATATATGTCAAGTATCAACAAAAGTCGTACTGTTCAAAAGAAAGCAGTATGCCCATACAATTACAAAATCCTTCATTTCGGACCACTTGCCCCACGGTCCAGTTGCCCCATATTCCCCTATTAGCCACGATTAACCTCTGAACATGTTTACAAAGTGATAGCAAGAATGTGTTTAGAAAAGTGTTTACTCGCTGAACATGTTTACAAAGTGACAGCAAGAATGTGTTTAGAAAAGTGTTTACTCGCTAAACACAGTATTTAGATCGATGCCCAAATTTCATTAATTATTTTTGATTTATCCATCTTGAAAAAAATATGATATCAGATATCAGATATGATATTCTCTTTAAAATAACTTTATAATATTGTAATCTTTTTAATATTAGAGAATTTAAAATCATGAAAATCGGACTTAACTTTATTGTGTAAAGGATCGGAGATTTTGGCAAACCTTTTTTGAAATAAATGAATATATTTTCTCGTTTGATTATAATAACTTATTGTTCCCTAATCTTTCCGTAATTCAATTCAATGTCCGTCACACCCTTTTTTAAAGATATATTGATTATATTTTGTTTCTATTTTACAAGTCTTTAGGCGCTTTTGATCAGCTAATGAAGTTGTATTTGGTAATTTAATTATCACATTGGATGATCAAGTTGGTGATTTTATATCAGTAGAGATAATCTATTACTTGTTATCACATAAAAACTGTGCTTTCACCAATGAATGCAAATACTGTTGAGGTTGTCAATATAGATTGAGATAAAATAAATGTTAGCTTCAAAAGTATAAAAGTTGCCAAATAGAAACAATGTTTGAAATCACTCAAGCGTGACGACGGGGGGGGGGGGGGGGGGGGGGGGGGGGGGGGGGGGGGGGGGGGGGGGGGGGGGGGGGTAGGTGTGACGTTATCCTCAAAACCGACCGATCGCATGGTCAAAATCAGAAATGTACCGACGGGAGCTCGTGGTTCTTAGCTACATGCCCCCATAGTTTCAGCACTCTAGAACTTTTAGTAAGGGCAGGAGTAAGGAAAATAACCAACAGGGCGGACTTACCCCACGACTTCTCACGCCGGGGCAGGTTCTCCCTCGTGATGGGCAAGCTCGTTCGGCTTCATAGGCAAGTTAAATATTGCAGAAACTATCAGTTATTTCATGTAAAGATTGATGAAAAGTCAACTAGACACAACTATGACAAATTAGGCCATGTGGCCCCAACATATGAAATGGACACATCATGTGTCCAATTATTATGTTGGGGCGAGTCCGAGGCGGCGGACTAGCCCCGCTCTCCCCTAATTAAACATTAAACATAATTCGCGCGATACGAGTACAAATTGGCAATTGTAAGCTTGAATAATAAAACATTGAAACTAATTCGTGCGAAGCGTGCTGCCAGGCCCGAAACCAGGGGGGGGAATTGTGTACCAATGTACCTTTTGTTTACTAATGTACCTTTTTTTTGTGAAAACGCCTAATCCCCCCACCCCTATTTTCCGAAAAGGCCCCCCTTTTCCATTGTGTAAAGCATTTTTTCGGGCCGTTTTGGACTCAAATATGTCCCAAAACATGTGGGGGAAACCTTTTACGATTTTTTTGTACCAATGTACCTTTTCCAAAAAAATACGCCCCCCCCCCCCCCCTAAACAAATCCTACTTACAGGCCTGCGTGCTGCAGATTCTTTTCTTCATTAAAATGGTCCAGACAACGTTCCTAAAATCAAAATGTCATATCCAATAACTTGAAAATGAAACTAATTCGCGCAAAAACCTGTTGTTTTTCACTAAAATATTCTAGACAACGTTCCTGAAACCATGTTGTTTAAGCTTGAATAATTAAACACTGAAACTAAGGGCGTGTTCACACTATAGCTAGTTTTCTCCACGACCCGGGTCGAACCCGGGTTGAAGTCTAGTATGAACAGAAAAATAGGCTCAAAAAACCGACCCGGTCGAATATTACAACCCTGCGAAAGTGAAGGGTAGAACCCGGGTTCAACCCGGGTTCAACCCGGGTCGACTGTAGTGTGAACAGTCCCCCCTTTTCTGTAGTGTAAAAGGCCCCCTTTTCCATTGTGTAAAGCATTTTTTCGGGCCGTTTTGGACTCAAATATGTCCCAAAACATGTGGGGGAAACCTTTTACGATTTTTTTTGTACCAATGTACCTTTTCCAAAAAAATACGCCCCCCCCCCCTAAACAAATCCTACTTACAGGCCTGCGTGCTGCAGATTCTTTTCTTCATTAAAATGGTCCAGACAACGTTCCTAAAATCAAGTATGTCATATCCAATAACTTGAAAATGAAACTAATTCGCGCAAAAACCTGTTGTTTTTCACTAAAATATTCTAGACAACGTTCCTGAAACCATGTTGTTTAAGCTTGAATAATTAAACACTGAAACTAAGGGCGTGTTCACACTATAGCTAGTTTTCTCCACGACCCGGGTCGAACCCGGGTTGAAGTCTAGTATGAACAGAAAAATAGGCTCAAAAAACCGACCCGGGTCGAATATTACAACCTGCGAAAGTGAAGGGTAGAACCCGGGTTCAACCCGGGTTCAACCCGGGTCGACTGTAGTGTGAACAGAAATCGCTGTTCGACCCGGGTTGCAAACCTGACTGCTAACTTCTGACCGTAGTTGTTTACGTCAGTTTTCAGCTTTGCTTCGCACGCTCTCGTCTGCCTTTGGTTCTGGTTGAAATCTTTATCAAATTTGTCAAAATGGCCAAATAAATGGAGTCAAATTGAAACGGAAGCCATGATGGAACTCTGGGCGGATGAGACCGTGCAAATAAGTTTGAACTCAATGATCCACAATAAGGATATTTACGCCAATATATCACGCCAGATGGAGGCAATGGGTTTTCACCGTAACATTGACCAACATTGAGCAATGTCAAAATAAAATCAAAGCACTCAAGAAAAAATTCACAGATACTGAAACACATAACAACAAGTCTGGAACCCAAATCTTTCTTTGGAATTTGCCAGTGTTTTAGAATATAGATTGCATGTTATGTTCTGCACCAGATATTTTGTTTCAGACCGGCGTACAGAATCCCTACATACGTATTTCATAAATTTTAGCTTAAAAACAGTTTGAGATAAAGCTTAAATATCATTAACTTATACTTAAATATCCAGTTAAAAAAACCCAAAAAAAAACCCACGGCCAACACTTGCAACAAACAGAGTTTGACATACATAGCGCTCTAGTGTGAACAGAAATGAATTATCGATCAATCCGGGTTCGACCCGGGTCCGACCCGGGTTGAGGAAAAAGCTATAGTGTGAACACGCCCTTATTCGCGCGAAGTGTGCAAAAACTTCTATATAGTATTTCATTAAAATGGTCCAGACAAACATTCCTGAAACCATGTTGTTAAGCTTGAATAATAATCATGGAAACCAATTCGCGCGAAGCGTGCAAAAACTTCTAGTTTTTTCATTAAAATGTTCCAGGCGACGTTCCTAAAAACAGCTTGAATAATAAACATTGAAACTATATAATTCGCGCGAAGCGTGCAAAAACTTCTATTTTTTCATTAACGTCCAGACAACGTTTCCGAAACTACGTGTTTTTTTTTGTGTGTGTGTTTTGTTTTTTTTGGGGGGGGGGGTGGGGGGGGGGGGCGTCGTCCTCACCGTGAAAATAATAGGGCGTTCCCCACTTCACACCGCTTGCTCTGTCTATCCTAGTTACCCATCATCCTCATTCTCCTCTTCCTCCTTAATCGTCTTCCTTTTTATGTTTTACTATTTTTAAATAGGAGGGGGGGGGGGGGGGCATGGCCTGGTGGGGCCCCCTGGTGGCGCCACAGGTGGTGAGAATGTCGTTGACGGGGATTCAGGGGGCCGAGCCATTGGGGTTTTAACTTTTGTCTGAATGACCTAAACTCTCTCAATATTTACATTTGTTATATAATACTGACACGGTCGGGGACGTATAAGTGAGAGACACTGATAAAAGCTCCCTCCCTCCCTCCACTCCTCCCCTTTCTCTCCTCCTCCCCCTCCGCTTCTCTCCCTCCCCACCCCTCCCTTCACTCCCTTATGTTTTCCTCTGGGGATCGGGGGGGGGGGGGGGCAGTGGCGTATCTGGGGTCTTTTTCAGGAGGAAGGGCAAAGGGTTGTTTTTTCCCAGTGAACACCAGTTCGACTCTATAAAGTAAACAAATTGCGCAGCTGGTTGTTTATTCCAGCGAATGACGTTGCCTATTAAAGTTGTTTGCGCGCGCGAAATGTTAACAACATATCTATACGAATCTGGCCATTATTAAGGTACATTTTCTTTCAAACAGGCTTCTTTTAATGACATTCCTTGACAAATGCGCGCGTAGCGCCAGCAAATTTGCCATTTTTATACTAATTTGCCCATCATCAAACCGGGCAAGGGGAAGTTGTCATTTTGATTGGAATTAAGTAAATCCCTTACACTTTCTCTTTCCTTTATCTTCCTCTACTTTCTTTCCTTTCTTTTCCTTTCCCTTTTCTTTCTCTCATTTTCCTCCTCTCTTTCCTTCCCCTTTTCCCTTTCATTTCTCCTTTCTTCTTCCTCTCTTCGATCTCTTCTTCCCTTCTCTTCGATTTATTTTAGCCCGGTAGTTTGAGCTAGCCTTCCCGGTCAAAGCCATCTGGGCAAGGGCGTCTCCAGAGGGGGTGTTGACCCACCCCCCCCCCCCCACCCCCCACCCCCATTAATCATATCTGTCGGCAAAATCTGCCCTATTCATCCAATCTGTCGGCACGAGTTTCCGTCGGTACATTTGCGAATTTGACCATAACATTTCTTTAAAAAAATTGTCGGTGCCCGGGTGCTTGTTGCTGTTATTTTGACTGCGAATTTTGTTGACCGTGCGATCTTTTTTTATCCTACACCCCCCACTTTTAGTAACCTCTTCTTCCCTTCTCTTCGATTTATTTTAGCCCGGTAGTTTGAGCTGGCCTTCCCGGTCAAAGCCGTCTGGGGCAAGGGCGTCTCAGAGGGGGTGTTGACCCCCCCCCCATTAATCATATCTGTCGGCAAAATCTGCCCTATTCATCCAATCTGTCGGCACGAGTTTCCGTCGGTACATTTGCGAATTTGACCATAACATTTCTTTAAAAAATTGTCGGTGCCGGGTGCTTGTTGCTGTTATTTTGACTGCGAATTTTGTTGACCGTGCGATCTTTTTTTATCCTACACCCCCCCCCCCCACACACTTGCACTTACATGACTGCAAACAAAATTGGGGCCATCTTTTACTATTTTGGGGGTGCTTGTCGGCAATTGGGACCGCTACACCCCATTCAGTCTGGGGACGCCCCTGGTCTGGGGGTACTTTGCCTGCCCCCCCCCCCCCCCCCCCCCCCCCGGGGATACGCTACTGGGGGGGGGGGGCTTTAGCCCCTGGACACGGGCCGGGGTGACAAGAAATCAAATGATTCAGAATTATAAAAACCGGTGGCTCATTCAATTTTACATCTATGCAGGCGCGTACCGCGGCATGTGAGCCAGGGGGGGGGGGGCAAGTATATGTCGTCCCGACAGTGGCGTAAATTTTTGTAAAAGGTTGCCCCAAATTTTTTCCCAGTCAGTAACCTCGTGAATTTCACGTAAGTGGGGGGGGGGGGTAGGTTTTTCTTATGCGAATTTAGCGTCCCGGTAGTGCGAATAGCGTCCCGATATTTGGAGTCAGGGGGGGGGGGGGGGGGGGGACTTGCCCCCCCCGGTCGGTACGCCACTGCATCTATGCCCTGAAAGCTACATGCATCCCAAGACTTTTTAATGCGAGGAATTAGAGTGGATTAGCCGTTTTGGTAAAATGGTACTTTTATCTCTTTAGACGAATATTTCATTAGAACCAATTGTTTAATATGATGGCCTCTAAATATCGTGCAATCACTGCCTAAAGAAAAACTATACAAACACGCTCAACTTTCTTTCAACATGTTCAAGTCGTAAACTTGAACTCTCGACATGTTCAAAGAAGTTCTTTGAATATTTGACATGTTTGATGTCGAGTGTTATAAATGAAAGAAGGTTATATGATTCTCTAATCTCGTCTAAAAAGGTCAATGAACATTTATAGAAAATGGGAAAGCAAGATAAACATATCCTATAGTTTAAAAAATGATCGGTTTTTTTCTTCTTCTTATACCATTCAAATGGACCGTTGATATATAAAATAAGATGGTTCCAATTTCGCCTGATTCATAGAATTTCTCTTGTTTGGAAAAACCATAGGGCGCGGCAAAGACTCACATTTATGCACATTTGGTAAAGAAACAGAAGAAACCTACTACACTTATTCTGTGAGTGTCCAACCATATTATTTTAATCGTTTTATACTATTTAAAC
>CM069441.1:65329117-65395859 GCA_035610835.1 Ophiura sarsii | reverse complement strand
CATGTACTGTGCGATTTTTTTTGACCGTGCGAATTTTTTTGAACCTCAACCCCCCACTTATACGTGAAATTCACGAGTTGGTGACTGGGAAAAAATGTGGGGCAACCTTTACGAAAATTTCAGAAATCTTGCCCCCCCCTGAAAAAAATCCCAGCTACGCCACTGTGACGCCAATTATATTGAGTTCACGGTTCACCTATTTACGCCTCGGCAAACTACTCACACCGCATGACTGCAACCCTTAAAGGTATATTATGTGATCTTTCCAGGGAACGCCATCAACATCGAAAACAAAAATTGAAAGCAGATTTTCTTGTAGATTTACATTTCTGATCATAAATCATGCATACATTCCAAGTTACAGGGCGATACGATTCTTAATTACTTCAAAATCATGGTTTTAGAGTGAAAATAAACTGTCGGAATCCGACAGTTTATATTTTTCACTCTAAATTCACTCTAAAACCATGATTTTGAGGTAATTAGGAATCGTATCGCTCTGTAACTTGGTATGTATGTAGGCCTATGATTTATGATCGGAAATGTAAATCTGCAAGAAAATCTACTTTCTAAAAAAAATCATGAATAGAGGGCGCTCTCTGGAAAAGATCACATACTATGCCTTTAAAGGTTAGGGTTGCAGTTGGGATTAAAGGATAGGGTTAGGACCGGTCGGGGAACCGGGAGTTAGGAATATATATAGTTTATTCAGTAGTGTGAATGAGAAATCGACGAGCTCTACAACCGAAATAGTGGCGGCGGCAAAATCATTTTTCTTTTTGGAGGGGCTAGGGGGAGGGGGACATACATTCATGAAATTAATGATTTAATTTAACATTTGTAATCAAGTTAACGACGGAATAAAGCGTGACAAAATATTTGTTCTTGGTGTAGGCCTATGTAGTAATGGTAGGCTATGTATGTTTCATTTTTACGCAGTCGCACCAATTTGGGGATTAAAAGTCATGACTCCGATTGACTCGACGCCCCCCCCCCCCTACCCCGGCCCCCACACCCTCTCAAATCTCTGACTCGGTGGCAAGTTGCTGGAAGTCCTTGTCACTTTTTTTTCTTCTTTTTCGCCCCACCACACCAGTCACCCTCAATGTGAAAAACCTGATCCCATTAGAATTATCATACATCTACCATTAACACACATAACGACACATGCCGAGCCCTTGTACTTTCCAAGATCGACTACCGTATCATGACTATGGCAATGGGCTTCTTCTTGGTGCTAATAAGAAAGATTTACAAAGGCTTCAACGTATTCAGAATTAGAACTAGGGTGCTAAGTTGATATGCTGGGCAAGGAAGTATGATCGTGCTACACCATTGCTGCACAAACTGCACTGGTTACCTATTGAGAGGAGAATCGATTATAAGCATGATAAGGCGGCTTCTGACTGTTTTGAAATGTATCAATCAAATCTCTCCTTGCTATCTCTCACGCGTGTTTGTCCCTGTATGTGCTCCTATAGAGCCTAGCCGGCCTGCCCTCAGTCTGATTCAACCCTTCTGACATGTGAATAACAACACCACCAAAATGCTCCAATCTGCTGGGAGCGCAGGAAGTTCTCTTATATTGCGCCCCGTGTGTGGAACAATTTGCCAGTGACTAGAGAGTTGCAAGTTTAAGAAAAATCTTAAAAACATATTTTTGTACACTTCCTCTGATAATTAATCTGTTTTGCTGTTGTTTTGTATTATGCTTTGTACATGTAAGGCTTTTTGCCATATTTTTTTTCAGCGCTTCGATCTCAATGTAGCAGCGCTATATACATTTTTAAATGATTGTTTAATTGTGTGCCGAACAACGTGTACGTGCGCAAAAGTAAGTATAAAAATTGAGCTGGAAATTGATAATAATAGATATAAATGGCACAGATCAAAAACAAGCAGCCAACAAATTAAACATGAGAGGAATAATCAAGATAAACGTATACTCCATAGCCTATCCTGTCCATCGCATAGCCAATTATATATATGGCTATAGGTTAATTGGATTTGTTTTCACCACCAAGGACAACTTGACAAGGACGGATGATCTTAGTATGACAGGAATTAATAGCACTCATCGACAGTGACCATTTTAGTGATGATTTATATGGCAGAGCTCTACCCTACACACCAGATACACACCACTTTCACAGTAGGACACCTCTCACTCACCCAGACTTAGACAAGCATCTACTATTAAACACACACACACCAAGTTGGGTAATAATTACAGTGCTGTAATTAATCAGGTTATTTACGATGTCAAATTTACAGCATTCTGAAGCTGTACGATAAGTGAAATTTGTGGAATTCTGGATTGGCTGTGTATGTGCTATTAGTAATATAAAAGCACATACACAGCCAATCCAGAATTCCACAAATTTCACTTATTGTACGGCTTCAGAGTGCTGATAATTTGACAGACTGCTGATAATTTTACATCGTAAATAACCTGATTAATTACAGCGCTGCAATTATTAGCCAACTTGGTGTGTGTGTGTTCAGTAGATGATTGTATAGTCTGGGGTCTGTTACTTTCATGGTCTGATTGTCTAAGTCTGGATGTCTGAATGAGTGAGAGGTGTCCTACTGTGCAAGTACATGTAGTGTGTATCTGATGTGTAGGGTAGAACTCTGCCACATAAATCATCACTAAAATAGTCACTGTCGATGAGTGCTTTTAATTCCTTATAGCTCTCGGCAGCTACGCTGCCTCGTGCTATAAGTCATACTTAACGGTCCACTTAAAGAATGATATTTGATTTGACCTTACCCGTTACCGCGTTCGTTTGCGTAAAACAAAAAAGGATATTTGATCTGGAATCACTAATTGTGTTATAATTAATGGTAGATAAAATGTATATAATTATAATGGGATCAGTTTATTGGAATTGCACTAGAACGATTTGGTTATAGTGACGCCTTATAAAGACTCCTCGCATTATTGTGGAGGATAGAGAAAGGAGGGGGGGGGGGGGGGGGGGGGGGGGAGGGGACGACAAGTAAACATTAAACAAGTGTTGTCAGGCATGAATATAAATTGAAATATACAACACCCGTGAAAGCAGTGTAGCTAGGTTTTCACATTGAGGGAGGTGGTGGGGCGAAAAAACAAAAGTGAACCGACAAGGACTTCAAGTAACTTGCCACCGAGTCAGAGATTTGAGAGGGTAAGGGGCCGGGTAGGGGGGGGGGGGGGGGGGGGGGGGTCGAGTCAATCGGAGTCATGACTTTTAATCCCCAAATTGGCGCGACTGCGTATAAATGATACATACCATTACTACCTCTAGGCCTAGTCCTACACCAAAAACAAATATATCGTCACGCTTTATTCCGTCGTTAACTTGATTAAAAATGTTAAAATCAAGCATTGATTTCATGAACGTAAATGTTCCCCTCCCACTCCCCCTCCATAAAGAAAAAATGATTTTGCCGCCGCCACTATTTCGGTTGTAGAGCTCGTCGATTTCTCATTCACACTACTGAATAAACTATATTCCTAACTCCCGGTCCCCCGACCGGTCCTATCCTTATCCCAACTGCAACCCTAACCTTTAAGGGTTGCAGTCGGTGTGAGTAGTTTGCCGAGGGTTAAATCGGTGAACTCAATATAATTGGCGTCACTATGGCTGGCACAAATGGTTCTTTAATTTAGGTCTAAATGAAAATGATCTCAAATTGTTCTGGATAGCGATATATAAAACACGTCCTAAAAGAACAGTTAGCGCTATCACTCAGTGTTATGTCCGCCTATATAGCAGTCTACTACTTAGTTTGATCGTAGCCTACTCGTTCATTTCCCCGTCACAAAAACAACACGTACTTCTGCTATCTGATACTTCGCCGTGCCAAAAACCTCTCCCATCCGAGACTGCCCCAAAACACCGGGGCGAGATCAGTCTGATAGTGATGGGAGCCAGGCGACGGTGGACACGAATGGCCGTACATTTTGAATCTCCGTTGGTTTCAATGTAAAAATGGATTTTGATTGTTACCCTAGAAAATTCATCACACGTTGGAACTAAATTATTTCATTCTATGAAACCGCTGGAGTTGGATAACCTACTCGTGTCAGGATCATTTTATAAAATTTAATCCTTTGGCCTATTCGCTTGATCACGTAACCTCGTACGCTTAATTTCACCTTGAATATTCATGAACGAGCCCATGTCCGGCACCGTCTGACGGGAGTGATGACCATAGATGGTAGGATTTCTGTGATCAGACGACGGTAGCCACGCGTCCAATAATGGCAACGGGAGTGCGCCATTTTGAAATATTTTTAACAGTCATCGCCCGGTTAACGATGAAAATAATTAAACAAAATAGCATTTACAATGGAGTTTGTAAGCCAACTCCAAAGGTTTTGGATTGGAAAAAAAGACTTCTAACCTTATGATGAATTTTTCAAAATGATAAGATTAACATTCGTGATTACGTGTTATTCCAATACGAATTCAAATTTAGGTTTCGCGTGACCAGCGTCGTCTGTCTGTGATGACAATTAATGAGCCCTCTATCGGTAGGCCAGTCAGAGCTTTTCATAGAGGGGGCAAACCATAGAGTGACAAGGAAAAGGGTCTATCCAGTCGTCTCACCTTTCCTGGTCTACCGAAGTTGACTAGTAGTTTATTAAAGCATGAAATTAGTTATAGTACTAATTCTTAAAAATATAGATATTATTCATAATTGGTGCATTTACGTCAAAAGAGGGCCGTGCTATCCAACACTGAGCATGCTCAGAGCAATTAGTGCTCTGAAAACGAGGCTAACAATGTAGCCGAGACGAGAGTGATAGAAAGGGAGAGAAGAAAAACGTAGTCCAACCCAACCATTGAGGTCCGTTTGCCCATAGAACAGGGTATCTTTTTTCAGTCACCTAGCAAATTTTCCTTTTTTATTTTGTTTTAGTTTCATCTCTCTAAACATTTTCAGTAAAATCGGAGCAATTTTATATAAAGAATTAAAGGAAAAAAATATAAACATTTGACTAGTTTTGCACGCACTTTGTCTTGGAAAGCATCTGGTAGATATGAAATCATTGGCTTTTTATCCTTTGTTTTGAACAATTTTAAAATGTGCTTGTTTTTCAACATGTTCGGAAGATTTCCTCATTTTAACCCCAACATGTCCTTTGACCTCTGATAACGTTCTTTACGCTGCACAATTGGTTTGTCTAGTCATAGACTATAGGTAAATTAATTATTGAACGAACACAACTAAGCAGCATATCGCGTACATTGCGTGAAGCGCACAACCATTCGCGTGATAATTTTGGGCGCGATCATCTTTGCACTGCGTTCGCATTGTTCGTTCAATTATTAATTTTCCTATAGCAAGCAAATTATTTTTATTTAGAGATGGTAAAATCCATTTGGCTTGCCACTTTACACCAACCACCTTCCCCCTCCACCCTTCAGCTTCCTGGTCCAAGACACTTTCATCAGGTAAGGATGTCCATTGAGAAAGACACCAGAATAAGTAGACATCATGCATGTAGTATATTTTCTGGTCAAAGTGTACCTATGTCCCGCTACAGGACAGACACAGTTGATTTTATTTTAGTCTAGGTTATGTATAATAGTAACACAGAAATCATTCCACCAATATGGGTTACATCCATATTGCTTACAAAGTAGAAATTTCATAAATAATCGGTACATCAATCTCACATTGTTCTTATCATCTTTAGACAAATACTTCTTGATAACCCACTCGTGACAAAATCAACCTAAATATTGAAACATAATTCAAACCAGACAGTGTTTTTTAAAAATAATATGTACTGGATATATTGTATTGTTTCATAGAAAAATAATGCCTTAACATAAATAGTACTTGAACCTTCTCTTTAAAAGTTTTCTCTTCATTTGAACCCCTAAACCTAGTTGTTTAATTTACTTTTGCGTAATGAGGGTACACCTAGCAATGTCTTTTCAAACAATAAATTCACAATGTTGAGAGAGTTGAGTGAAAATTACTCTTCAAAAGCACAATGTGCATGACTCTGGTAGGATAATCCAAATGTAGTCATTCAGGATGATCTTGACTACTTTTTATGAAAACTGCAAACTTGTCCATGTACTCAATAACTCATCTGATACATGGCTCTAACATTTCACACAATCTGTAACACTTAATTCATGACAGCCGTTGATCAACAAATAAAGATGTTACTGATCTGTGCAAGCATCATACTATTGCCTACCCTGTTAGTTCGTATAGGTAACTCTGCTGCCAGTTTATTAGACGTTTCATAGACCAGCAGACACTTACATACAGTAGTGGTTCGTAAGTCTAATTAGAAGCTACAGAGTTCCATGTGTATTGAATTGTTTCTCCACCATGATTCCAAATTTACTAACTCTACTTTGAACATTTAATGTCTGTAACCTACAATGGTGAAAGCATTTGAATAAACGATGGAAGTGCATTTTAATATATAAATTTTTGGCAGGGTCATAAGTGTGCATAGCAGAGATGTCATAATAAAAAAGGCCTCAGTTTGGGAAGAATAATCCCAAAGAAGACACCTAAACAACATCTGGAAAGTTTTCTTCCACGAGACAATAGGAATGAATGACAGTAGACCTGAACTGGTTTGGTGTTAGTGTCATTCCTTAACTGTCCAATCTCTTTCACACCATTTAACAATTTTTAAACAAGGTTCAAAACCTATTGGTTACCATAACACACAATGATCGATCCACTAAGTAAGGGTCTATTAAGTAATATACACACATAGCGCATACATGTACATGTATACAATCAATTAATTAATTTACGAGTCTAAGTTCCTGTCTAATTACACAATATTCTACAGTAAGTGGTTAAATCAGTATTGAAAAATATATATAAATATTTCAGCACAGATTGCAACATTTATGAAACACATTGCATGCAATCAACATTACCTTTAGGTTTTGAGTTGGATATAGTTGAATAATGTCACAATAAGATTTGTGACATTGAGAAACCCTACACAAGCGGTAACAAAACTTTAACATAGGCAAAGTGCAGATCTGTCTCACAGATCTGCCTTTTTGTGAATATTTTAACGAACAAAATGGAATCACCCAATACAGTCAGCATGTTGGCTAAGCAGCCCCTTAATTTGAAACAAATTCTGATGAAATTGAATTAACAGCATTTATACTTTCAAATTTTTCTTGGCAAATGTCTGATCACCCCATTCTGCCTATGACTGGGATTTTTAAAGTGTGAACGTTAAAAACATTTACCAAGGAATTCAACAACTTAATTTTGCTTACATTATTTTCACAGCACAAATTATGTGTGCCAAAATAGCCTCTTTTACGATACTAATACCATCATTCTTGTACAAGTGTCATTTTAACTCACACTGTAGAATCTAGGTGTAAAATAGGTTGTCCATAAATTAAGTGTAAAGTTACCCAAAATCCCTGCCTTATATCATACCATTACTAACATCACACATTTACTGATCTCATCTATTGTCACTGTCATAATGCTATGGACGAAATTCAACCTATTTCACACAAGCGTGTTTTGTTGTTGTTCGCGAAGATGTGTCCAGATGCATGAAATGCGCCAACAACTATGCATGCATGCGCGTGTCAATTTCACGATTTCAGGACGGTCATTGTTTGAAAGCCTCCGGTACTAACTTCAAGATTTATGCATACGCTCGTACACACGCATGCATTGTTGGAATTATGTCCAAAGCATTATGACGCTGATTATAGCATAGTGTGAGATTTTTAAACTATGAATTCATCCTTTTCAATCCCAGTGTACACAGTAAAGTGAGGATAACAATGGTAATTATGATACAATATGCTAGGGCAGAGATTTAATACTACAAGTTTTGGTGTAAGAGCTTTATTTACTTGGGAGTTGCTATGTTCATTGTAAACCACCTTTCATGTATACAAGCTCTTAAATTGGAATTATTTTATAACATACTATAATAGAAGGAAAATTCTGCATTTGAAAATTTAATCTTTTAACCAAATTGTGTTGTTAATATATTCAGACTAGACAAGGGGCCATGATCATCACACATACATTCCAGAAATGGGAGACTAGCCTGGTTGATAAAATTGCCCCTGTCCCTTAAAGCCCTATTTTAAATGGTAGTTATAACAGTTCATGATTGACTCGTTTTAATTAAAAATTCCAACCAAATTTATTTATTTTTGTATTTATTATACTGCAATACTTAGGACATATGCTTACATTCACAGCAGACATACTGTGGAATAAGCAAATAACATAGCATGCAGGTTGAGTACACAGTCTAATGTAGGGTGAGTATTATGTGAATAGAAACATGTGCAAGATATCAGTAGATCGATTGCCAGTCTATGTTAGAGGGTGATATACAAATTTTAAGCAGAGAGACAGTCATGCTATCTATGAGTTCATCAAGGTTCTATTCCAAACACCATAAAGAAACCTATTTCACATAGTTTCAAGGGTCGGGATTAATTGCAGGGTTTGGGTGAAAAAATGCAATTCTTGTTTGGAAGTATGTGGCAATCATGATGCTAGTTTGTAGAGTGTTAAAATTCATGTTTGGCATAACCTAATAACCTTTTACTCCAGGTGTGATATTAATGGATCACCAACTTGCCTAGATTAGGTACTTGTGATGTCACCAACTATACTCAATTTCAAGTGATAAATTAAATGCAACTTTTCTATTGCAGGTAGTACAGGCTACATTGATGAAATGGGGCCATGTGATATTATATATTCAGTAATCAATATCAACAAATTATTGTTTTTCCCTCTAAGTTTGATGAACTGAACCTATCTAGGCTTCTTCTTTTAAAAAAAAAGGTAATATATTTGAATTTGTGGAACTTTGATTGTAATTAAAATGTTCTCTTTTAATTGTTATTCCTTTACATAAAGTTATGAATTTAGTCACATGAAAGTTTAAAAAGCCATTTTATTAGCTCTAATATTGTGTTGCTCCAAAATGAATGTAGCATGATCATAATTCATTTTCACAGTTTTACAGTTCAGGCAATAAAATCAAATATTTTAAAAATATAACTGACAACTGGTTTAGCAAGTACTTCAACATTGTAAACACTTACCAGGCCCCATTGTCTATAACAACGCAACAAATAAAAATGTTCAAAATGGTTGCAGTTCACTACATGTACATCAAAGATTTGTACACAATGAATACAAAACAATGTTTACCCAGTACTATCATATCAACTGAAATGGAGTATAACATGGGGTTTCTTAAATAACAATCAAGTTTAAAGATCAAAGAAAGATGAACCAATAACCAATGTTACGCACATTTTAACATGTAACTTGTTGTTACATTTTTCACACATTTGAATAGTATGAAATATTGCAATTTCAAGATTTAACAATAGAGATCTTTAGACACCGATCAATTATGTGTGCAGGGATTTTGATGCAAATGGATAAGCACAAAAGTAGTAAAACATTTTGTTCATACATTCAGTGTTTTGTGACCTATTGTATCCACATTTGGAAAGTGTAACATTATAAGTTAATGATGCACAACAATTGGTAAATCTTTTCATTTTAAAATGTCGAATTTTCATTTGGTATGTTTTATCTTTGGAGATATGGTATGCAGATTTTAGTGAGTCTTATTTTTGAGCTGACTGTATCCAATAGTAATGACAACCTAACTTAGCATAACCCTTAAATCACCACATGAACCTTCAAAGCACCATATATAAGTACACTCTACATAACACGATAATTTCCATGTTTTAAAACAATCTGCTTATACTACACAGATTCTTCACTACGTAGGTGTTAGCAATAATACATTTCAATAAAGTTAAGAATAGACAGGTTAGCATAAACTATTATAGTCTATACCTACATTGTGGTAGCTGATACGTATGGTAATATACAATAATACTTGTTAGTATGCATACAATTTTAATATGGAAACATGATTTCATTCATAATGGAATCACCAACATTTCACATAATATTACACGTTTCAGCTCATGAAATAAACCCTCAAAAAGTTAAGATATTTTCACCTCAATCGCTTGTAAAAGTAAAAAGTTGACTTTCCTATATTGCATATATTGAAGAAAAGTTGATGTGTTCATCTTTCCAATGACACCACATTTGCAGCAATTACTTGTTTCAGAGCTCAGCTAACTGTTGAGAATCAGAGAATGTAGGGAGTTTGCTATCTGAATGTGGTAAAATAACAACTATTTTGAGCTCAAAAGAACAACTCTGCTATGTTTTCATAGACTACTACATGCTCAATTGACAGAAATAGTATCGATGTTGGCACACACAGATTGAGATCTATATTCTCAAGCAAGTAGCTGACCATTGAAACAATTCCTGCTTATGTACCAGTGTCATTGGAAAGATGAACACACACCAGCTTTCCAGAAAATATGAACCTATCACAAATTATCTGAAATAAAGTTGATTGAAACAATTCTGAACTTTTTGAGGAGTTTATATTCAAATATTACTTAAGATTTGGAATAGATAATATGAAGTGATCCCTCCCCCCCAAAATTATATGAAACTTATCAAAAAGATCCAAATTCTGCGACAACAGTACATGCAAACCCTATTCTATTTTGGTTAACTTTCATGGGTTTTTTTGCGTCCAAATAAATTTCACTTTGAAGCGACAAATTCACATGTTTGGAATATCTACAGAAATAAGAATCATCAACTCTGAGAGTAAATTTGGTCCTAAAAGGGCTGACCAACTGTTGAAATCACTAAACTACTCATGAAAATGAACACATCGATAAGATCAATTGGTGAACCGATCAGTTGAAAATAAAATATCAACAAAAATGCACACATACTTTTTTGTTAAAGTTTGAAACAAATACAATAGTGAAATTCTAGTCTAGAACACAAGATTATACACACACAAAATTTCATAAATACTGTTGTTTTTACCTTTTGATTGAACTTGAAAATGTATAAATATAATATTCCAGTTTTTTCTATTCAAATAACCTACACACTGAAGGTATATATGCAAAATATTGACTTACACTGAGTCAACGCACCTTATAATTTCATTTAAAAATGTTATGCATTGCAATATTGTTCAATGGCTTTAAATGGTCCTGGTTGTTGCAAATTTGTCAACTTTTCTGTAGGTAGGTATTCAATTAAGTCCAGAGATAACCCTTGGTTTTATCATCACTTTGTGACGTAAGAAAATATCTTAATAAAAAGTGCCACGGTGCATTACCATTATGTACAACAAAATGACCAAGGTTCAAAAAATTGCAAACCTTGAAGAAATTTAAAATGTGAGAAAAGTATGAAAGTAATGCATAGTTAAAAAACATTGTCAATAAACAATAACTCAATTGCGTGCTACTTTGTAAATGTCAACACTGAACAACCAGTAGGTTTACTGTGAACATAGCACTATGGCAAAACAATGTTGATTATCTGCTATAGCAAGTGAGGAAACACATTTCATTTACCTGCATCCCCACGGTGGAACATAATGGCATTATCATAACAGAAACCACAAATAGTATAAGATTTTATATCAATTATCATGTATCAGCCATGTTAAGGAAATAGTTAACTCCGGCATGAGAATGAAATAGGCTGCTTTTAGAAAAAACCTGAATTCTTCAGGCAAAAACCTAAAAATTATCATGCTTGGTTTTTGACATTGTTGATATTCTGCAGTTTCTTGGAATGCCACATTCTGAAATCAGGTAATACATTCTAAGAATTGGTACTTTTGATTACAAGAACCACTTTATTTTTTTTTGCATTGCATTACTTTTTTAATACAATTAAACATCTGCAAAACTAATGTATAATGTATTCAATTGTTTTTTCCTAGCTGTCCATTTTTATGTCAATTATAACTAATTACAGAATCCAAACAAGGGTTCACTGCCATTTCTATGGTGAATAGATACTTCATTATTCAGATCAATATCAGTTTAAATGATGATAATGCTATGGCTAGAGACAGCATGTGACAAATGAAGACCTGTATGTGGATCTACCTAAAAGTCTCGGATAAGATCAGAGAACATAGAGGAAGATTTGCCGGACACAGCTTCAGAGGGTCCAATGAACCTGTCTCCAAATTCATACACTGGATTCCAGAACATGGAGCAAGAAAGCATGGTAGACCAGCCCTAACTTACATTGATCTACTAAAGCTTGACACAGGATTGGAGGTAGAAGAGCTCAAGATCGCTATGTTGGAGAGGAAGATTTGGAGAAGCATCATGGTTTGGGAAAACCACCCAACAAGTCAAGTATTTAAAGTCAAGCTATGGCTGAGGGGTTGCATATAGCAGATGGTAGCATAAAATGTCAACATTCTGATCAAAATCAACTATATTTTCAAGTTTATACCTACTGTGCGAGCTCAATATGCACTAGTGTTGGACTTACATGCATGCGTGCAATCTACAATTTAATTGCAATAGAGGTATAATATTTAGTACATGATGAAATCTATTCTACATGATTTGTTGTTGTTGTGTCAATGGTAAAATGAAAGACCATAAATTATACAAGGATGGAGTTATTTTTGAGGTGGAACATCACCTATAACTACTCTATATTATACAATAAAAGGTGGCAGTTTTGGTAAGTTCAATTGCCATAATTTAAACTGGTCAATTCTAAGTAGTTACCAGAGGGTATTGCCAATACAATTTCAAACAATTTACAACAGTAATTAAATTAAAAAAGACCAGTATTTGAAGTTGTGATAACAATATGTGCATCTTCTTAAGTGCGCAACGGTAGGTGTGAAGAGCTTTATCAGCAAACTTGATGCACCATTTTCAAATATTTTAAGATTAATTTTACTGCCTGAAAATTGACATCATGCTTTGAATTATTCCATGATCAACTTGTACACAAATGTATGACTTATTTTTCATGCCACCATCTCAAATCAAGAAAATGGATTATCTTTGTTCGCATTAAATCTCTTCCTCTATACTTAGTTGGGGATGATTGCTCTCTCTTAACATACAGGTGTGTGGGAATAATATTGCCTATGAGTATACCTTATAATATATTTATATACAATAGATGATAAAATCTATACTTGTCAATTTTTGGTGATACAGATACGGCAATCAGAAGCCAACATGTACAATTATGACTTGCACTACAATTACGATGTCTAAAAGGTATGGAGTACTGATTATCATTAAAGGAAGAAATGACGTTTGTCTCGTTGTCACTAAGATTACTTGAAATGTTTTCAGTTTACATGCAGTTTTGGTAAATCAATGATGTGGGAAACAGAAAGGGGCACTGCATCCATTGTACATAGAGGTAACTGATACACCAGTATGCTGGTTCCCTGTATCAATGGGCTCCACACAACTTATCCATAGATGCAGGTACACGCCAATCATGCCACCACGATGATTTGCTGGCATAAGTCATGTACAGGGTGAGTCAAAACGATGGCAATAGTGGAAAGAAGCCATTTTGTTTTCAAAACCAAAATGAATTTTAAAAGTTTTTAAACGTTGCAAGAATGATATATTTAATCCTAACTTTGCGTGAAAAAATGAAGTCAATATCATTTTCCGTTTGCCTTTGGTGAACCTTTTGACCAGTGCACCCATTTCACACGTTTGTCCACGAGATACCCAAAATATGCATCAGATCACACATGTGCCTCTCATTCAAATTTGGAAACTTGAGTTCATTTATGATGTTATTGGAATTTGATGCATCCTTTCTTGTTTACATGTGAGTTAGCATAATCAATTATAATCATACCCATGCTATGAAAGCGTATAATGTTCTAAATTTTAATAAAAAACTTGAAATTTTCCATTTTTTTTGTTGGCGGGATATTCAAATATGAAAATGCCATTTCAAATGAATATCACTGTGCTCGTGGACAAACAGGTACATTTGGTTGTGCAGCAAAGAGGGTCACCAAAGACAAACGAAAATTGCGATCGACTTCATTTTTTCACACAAAGTTAGGATTAAATATATCATTCTTGCAACGTTTAAAAAGTTTTAAAATTCATTTTGGTTTTGAAAACAAAATGGCTTCTTTCCACTAATTTGCAGTCTTTTTGACTCACCCTTTATATTCACGAATGTCGAAAAATAGATCTACAAACAAATTCGATCAAGCCAGCTTCACGCTTATAATAACAAATTTGCTGATTGGCACAAACTACACATGTATCTGCGCTCACCACAGCGCCGGACTTCACAAGCATGTCATAGCGCCGTAGCTGTGGCAGCGCGACAATGCATTTCACGTTCGATGCGGTATCTCAGCTACTGTGTGTTGATTGTTATTTACCTTATGCCATAACAGAGCAACAATGTTATGTGGTGAAGCGGTGGTTACGGCCGGCAAATGTGAACCCTGTACCTGCACCTATGGATGAGTTGACTCGGGGATCCAGGGTGCAGGGAACCATCATAATACACCAGCTGCTAGACCTTATATAGGTATATATTTTACAATGTTCCGTGCTTAACATGATTCTTGGTATAAATACATCAATATCTATGGGTGTAAGTTTAATATTACATGATGGAAAGTAAATACTAGTTTCAACAATACATAAGCTCATACGGGTACAATATAGGTCGATTTGCCCCACACTGAAAGTATACTATTCATTTCTGTTAATAAGGGAAGAGTCTTTCATTCAGTAGGTATTGTTTGTTTGTAATATAAAAATTAATTCATATCTACTAGAATAAAGTTCACCAGACTAAAAGGTGTATAGGCACTTTTGTCTGTGTAACGGTATCATCACCCTATGAATCCGCTATAATAAAAGCACCAATCCTGGAATCACTGTTTTATAGATGGCAGGAATACCTTATAACTTTACTAGTCTTTCCATCGATCGATACAAAGTGAGAAAAAATGACTTGTTGTTATTGTTGTCTACAATATTGTAGTCCTTAAACCTTGGTAAACCTTTGTTTAATATGGGTATCACAAAACTAAGAGTAAGCATGTAGTAATACTCAAAAGCCACCAGATTGATTGCACACTCAAATGAATAACTGCATGCCCCATATGTGGTGTGCATGCATGTATTGCAATTATGTTTATGTAATTGTGAGCGTCACCATTGAAGGGCACATTATTTTAGACTTTGGGTGGGATACAAGCCAATTTTTTCTTAAATCTTCTTTCCTTTTAAAACAAATTTGGTTACTATAAGACTAAAATGCCCTGTTTTATATGAAATTCAGCCATTCTCCTTATTTGTCTTTTTTCTCAACATTCAGATCCTATTTTATGTCCAGGTTTTCTTGAGCAGTCACTGGAAACAAAAATGAAATTGAGTGCTTCTTTTTGAGTGAGCAAAAAGTACAAATATGATCTAAAATTAAGATGAATTGTATTCCTGAATGAGCTCAATTTCAATCTTTGGTGGAAATATACATGTACTGACCCTTTATAACACTAACAGTTTTAAAGAAACATTGTTCTTTTTTCAATTCAATTCAAAAAATTAGAACATTTTCAATAAAATACGGAGACACTTGTCCATAAAAAGTTTTAACATAACCAATTTAAAACAATTTTCATGTACATGCAGATAAATGTATGCACATATCTCATTTTCAAAGATGATTGATAGGGTACTACATTTGTTTTATAATTAAAGGCCTGTTAATCGGCAATTCCATCTATAGATTAATTTTATGTGGTATGACCATCCAAATGTTATTTGCTTTAAGCATTCAAAAGACTGTTACTTTTTAACAATTTCCCACTTTAAAACCCATTCACCGTGCCATAAATGTTAATCTATCCCTACACGCTAAATTACAACCATGGCAAGCAAGTATAATTTGTTCAGAAATGTTATATCTTCTTGTACAATGTGACAAAAATGGCAAGCTATAAACACAACAGAGTTGTCTCACCTTGTTGCATATTTCTATTGGCACCAAAATGGAAAACTTTGGCAAATTACTGACCCAAGTTTTATACAAAATATTAATATTTCAAGGTCTGTATATAATATAGGAATTAGCAATGAACCATACACACACATACACACTTGAAATACAATACATAAAGCATATTAATAGACCAGTTTTACAATAATTCTAATTCAGACTCACATAATTAAAGACCAATCTTAGCATGTTTTGGAATCCTTTGTTCAAGGTATAAATCATGCAGTGCTATTTTAAAAGGGAACAAAATATTGGTCTTTAAGTTGAATTTATAATTCAGCAATTAACACTGATTGACAAAAAACCTGACAGTGGTTAACGTTATAAAGATTCAATTGCTCAATAATTGAAGCAGGCAAACATTGTGTACTAAGTGATTGGATTTTTCATTGGCTAGGTTGCATGAGCCACAGAGGATTAATAATTTGTTTTTGACTCACTGTGTTAAATTACTGTGAGGAATACAATAGTCAGCCTGGTGGTATCACAATTTTGATAACAATAATTACATCATTGATATGTAACAATTCCCAATATGATACTCTAGAATCTAGATATCAATCAAAGAATTGGCCGTCTGATTTTAAGTCCTTATTGCATTCTGGTCATTTCAAGCACACACTAAGAGCCCTGATAATGTTTCTAATTAAATTGTCATAAATATTTTAAACATGCTTATATCATACACAACATACCATGTGCACATCTGCTACTAACTAATGCCTCTGGCTGTATGGCTGGATTGCAAAGTGTTTGCTATTATAGACATCATACTGGACAAGGCAATTCTTGTACTGAGCTGCATATTTAAGGTAACTTATTCAATGTCACTTTACCCCAGGGGGACCAAGGGGAGTTAATAAATGTAAATAAATCCAGACTACATGTGTGTGTAACTGTATTTACTAATATTTCCACTATCTTGGGTATTTTGAATATTCCAAAATGCTCTTTAATTCTTGAGATAATTACCGTTTTTGAATTACGAGCACGCCACTGATATTTGGGATTTTGTTGAATTGTTCGATGTTATAGATCCTGAGATGGGTCAGATTGGTAGTAGTGCAGATCCATGGACCTCCATTACAATTAATTAAGTACAAAACAGAACAAAGTATAAAGATTAAAGTAAATTACGGATACAATACACAGATAGACAGATAGATGGACGGACTTTGCCAATACACGCTACACAGCAATTCACCTTGCAATCAAGCCATGTTACACTTGAATATAACCATCAATCTAACACCATGTGTGCACTAAATTGATTGATATCCGCTAAATAATCTATAATATTACATTATCTTTGCAAAAACGAAAAGCACTCCTAGGCTGCAGTTGTCCTAAAATGAAGGCAGTTTTTGTGTTTGAGCAAGAGCAGCACAACCTTTGGTTATTTGCAATATTGGCAGACAGCGAGTAAATTGCATAAAACATTTTTGTACTATAACACTGCAGCCCTGAGCGTGTATATATGTACAATGCAAACCAGGTGGGTAATATATTTTATAATATACACTATGTCGACAAATTCAAACTAATCTCACATTTTTCAGGACTTATTTACTTGCAATTGCAAGTCAATCAATGAATTAAAATTAAGCTTAAGAGTGGGTTTGAATTTGGCCTAATTTAGCCTTAGGCCTTGGGATCGGTCAACCCGCATTAGATGCATGTTGTTACATGGTAAAAAATGTGAGAAAATTTTGATTGTCTTTTATAAGCGGTAAATACAGATAGGCACTTGAACACCAGGCCTGGAAAAATGGGGAATTGGGAATCACATTCCCGGGAAATGTGGGTATTTGGAGGGAAATTTTGCGTTTCCAAATAAAGCAATACATAAGAATTGGAGGGAAATCAAGCGGGTTTTTTTCTGGGAACTTTTGTTTGCTTCATGGGATATGAACATTTTTCCAGCCCTGTTTGAACATTACAGTTTCACACATTAATGCTACTGTTTATAATACACACTACACATAAAACAAAAGATGCCAATTAATATGGTCAATTTCGTAGATGTAAAAGGTGTTCAATCCAATCATTAAGCCCACGCCCACAGAAATATTTATGCACATCTAAATGTACATGTATGTATTGTGATACATAGAAACCACATGTTTCATATGAATGGTCAATGGGCCTTTTTTCACTGACTCATTCTTTTCCACCATAAGGATAGGTTTAAACCTAAAACTTGAATTTAAATAACTTTTGAGAGTGGTTGGTTTGATCAGATTGAGCATCTTTCAGAGTTTCTGGCATGTATTCAAAATACGGTTAAGTACAGAATAACATTAATATTGCATTTTCTGTGCTTTATGCAGCACAATTTTTGAATGAAGGCTTATTGATAGGGGCAAAGATCTTTTATAATAATCACACATATTTGCACAATGAAACCCTGTGCACCATTGCTGCGAATAACACCCATATTAATAAGCTGTTCAGAAAATAATGAGCAAAATCCATATATTCATTAGCAAAATAGGTACAATACAACAGTAACACACAGATAAGGGAATGCACTTCAATTTAGTAATAAAAGATAAAAAATAATATGTAACAGCACTAGAACACAAATACACAAACAAATAATAGTAGAACCCTGTTTATTATGAGTTGATAACCAAAGTGAATAATATTGACAACAACTTGGAAAATATTGTTATATAAATGAATTGCTTGCAAACATGGCATGTTGTTGTAACAATAGCCAACAACATGGGAATACTTTTGGAGTCATGATTCACACTAAGTTTCAAACCAAGAAAATATTTGCCTCAGAAAACATTATTTTATATTGCTTTTTCATGCT
This sequence comes from Ophiura sarsii, assembly GCA_035610835.1. Lineage (NCBI taxonomy): Eukaryota > Metazoa > Echinodermata > Ophiuroidea > Amphilepidida > Ophiuridae > Ophiura > Ophiura sarsii. Next base: position 65,377,090 of record CM069441.1, on the reverse strand, counting down.
AGTTCTTTCAATTGAATATTTGTAATATTGACATTAGACTTGAGTGTTTAAATAAAACAAATCTGCTGTGGTGTGGGGGACTGTGGGGCACACATACATGTATGTTATGAAGGACTTATGATATATTAAGTCGGTCACACTGTTTTAAACAACATCCAGTGTAACAAGTAAAGTTAAAGCATAATTACAACAGGAAGAAAAACACCCAAGTTAATCAGTATGTTCTTAAAATGTGTTAAATATCAAATTGAAGAGGACCCCCACCCAACCCCAATATGTGACTAGGTATGGTCAATTTTAAAATCATGATTTATGAACATTGAATGGTTACATTTCAACACATTTTTAAACAAAAACTATGTGAACATTAAGAGGAAGAAAAGGTGAAAATGCAATAAAAAAAAATCCTGTTTTTTTCTATTCCAATTAAAAACATGTAACTTATATTTTTAGATTGCCATTGTTTATGTTTGTTCCTCCCTTGATGTAGAATTTAGCTTGCTTGTTTCCCAGGAAATAACTGGAAGTTAGATATACATGTAAGAGTTTTAAAATATTCAAATTGAATTGTACCACAAAGACTACCACAAGTACTTTTTTGCTTTGAAAAATGGGAATTCAAAAAAATCATTCTTGCATGAATATTTGGTACATGTATAGAGTGAAATTAAAGTGTAAAAAAAATACAACGCAATTTGAGGGAAATTTTTGCTCTTTTAGAGAATGAAAAAGGATACCCTCTTCACAGGAAATCAGGAATTTATGGATTTCCTGGCCTGATACCCTCCAAAATTATGTAATCAATTAATTCAAGGAAACCCAGTGCAACCGACAATGTTCCCCCAAATGGGTGATATAATTTTGTTCTCTCCTGAACATTGGTACATTTCTGAGTAGCAATATTATGAAATTCATATCACTTTTCCTTATTAATATTAGCTGGTTTTTTTTCATATCACAACACATAGTTTCCTTTCCATTTAGAAATGTTCAGTTTTGTTTTTCATTGATCTATGCAATTGGTATGTATATTATAGGGACAGGGCATAATTAATTTGGGAATATAGATCAAATTTAAAATGCATGCAATAATTATAATCTGAGACAAGATATGCTTGGTCTAATTGTTAGTAATGATGCACTTTGGTTACAGTACTGTACTAGCAAAACACTTTCAGATGAAAGCAAGGCACAACTAGTCCTACTACAACTCGTAATATTGTGGAAGAGGTATTGATAATATTTAGAAAGCTTTTTGTCTTCATAATTGTGATGAATACAACATGATTAATTAATAAAATGGAATGTTCCACTACACGTAAACATTCTTTTAGCTTATCTTCTCTGAGTTAATGTGCTTGTTAAAGCACAAACGGCCAATTACATGCCTATCTTATGTGCACAGTTGCATTTCGCAGGATGTAAACAACAACAGCAAATAACGAGTATTGAACTGTCCAATAGGATTTAAGCAATGTAATTGGTTCAGAAAGTTAAGACCAAATTGCACACACATTAGCTGGATTTGGTCGCCTAGCAGCCAGCTGAGATGAATTAAAATCGTTGTCATGATTTCACATAAACAAAGATTAAATTTAAATACTGCTTGTCTGTAAAACTTAATAAAACATATTGAAACAACGCCAAAATAAGAAACAATGTGTTCCCAAATTTTTATTTATTGATATTATTACTAAAATTGGATATCATAATATCATTCAGTTTTAATATTGCAATTTTAAGGCAGCATAATAGGTTCCCTTCATACGGTGACTATTTAACTCAGTATACATCAGATCTCTTATGCAAAATTGTGTCACCAAAAGGAACTCCCTGCAATAAAGGCCCTTGCTTCTTTCTACATTACCAGTTCTACATACATGTGTACTACACAAACAAGCAGTATTTTCCAAGGCTTTATACCTCATCAATAAATCCTCAAAACACATAGTCAGTGGAAGATAAGTAGTTTTTTGTACTGAGTTAATATATTATGCATACAGTATATACGATTTAAAAAATCAGAATAACCCTTTGGTATATGATACACTCCACCTTGTCATCACCCCAAAAAGTAGACTTTAAAAAAAAATGAAAGAAAATCGTATTTTAAAAAAAGACCAAAAAAAGAAGAAAATCAAACTACTTGATATTCTGAAGATCGAACTCAGTTCTGAGTGATTTTAAGGTGGTTATAATTATGGTTTCTTCTTTGTGTTTACTAAGGGTTGCTCTGAGTAGGTATATATTTGATCTGGAGGGCATTCATGGAATGTTCTCAGAGTTGAGATCTTCTAAAACCTTGCGTACGTCCATTGCGGATGAGATGCTGAAATCAGGCCTTGGAAACACCAATTCTGGATTCTGTCTCTTAGGATCCACCCACACTGTAGCCAACACCCCTGCATTGACGCCACCTTGTATATCTGTATTGAGGCTATCACCTACCATAATGCACTCGCCCGGTACTGCTCCAAGGACTCTGAATGCTAAGGCAAATATTGATGGATGGGGCTTGGGATGAGGGTGATCTCCACTCACTATGATGCCATCAAAGTAATGCTTGGCTCCGATCTGCGCTATCTTCTCCCACTGCACCTGCGAATCACCGTTGGTCAACAGAAGCAATTTGTAGTTACGATGAAGGTCACTCAGCAGTTGCTTGACCGGTTCTATGAAAGAGATGTTTTGCAGTCGGGTGGATTTCCAGGTCTGGTAGGCCTTTATGGCGAGGTCAGTGGCGTAGTAGCTGTTGAGTGCTCTCTGCCATAGCTCGGTGCGCCATTCATCTACCGGAATGACATCGTTGGGATCAATATGCAACTCTAGTAGGTACTGCTTAAAAGCTTGGATGACATCTTCAGCATCACACTGAGGATCTTCTTCCTTAAGCATTCGTTTGACCTAAATATGTATCACAAAACAAACATTACATAACATTACAAATAATGCCAAATTAATAATATCAGGTTATTTTCATGGTACTTGGCCAACATGGTAAAAACAATCCTATTTAAATTGTTTTATAATTGTATATCTCCTTAAAAAACCTATAAGTGTTCCTCTTTGCTCTCAACCGTACATGTACAGCCTTAACATACCTCTTGGTAACCTCAAATTGCTGGGAGGGTAGTTTGTGACAAACATCAGCACCACAAATTCTCTATCTAATTGTTTTAAGTACAGCGGTCTTTCCTAATCAGCATGCTTTGTGGCCTACTTCGACAGTGGTGGAATGTCCGCCATGGCTGGGCAGGCATCCTGACCCTATTGCGTGACTGGTAGTGGTCGGTGTTAAGTTAATTCTTTAATATTTATAACATTTAATGTGTGATTTACTTATTTCAGTTATTTTTATTTTGCCAAGTCACAAACATGCCTGCAACTGCGACGTTTATCCCATTTGTGGAGTTTTTGTTGCAGTAACTGACTGATACTAATGTACATGTAGTATTAATTAGGTATCCCCTGCATATTCACACAATACAGAAAAATACCTATGGTTTGTAAGGCTGTGAATGCACGGGTAGTTTCGTACCCGGGTACCCGACCCGTTTGGGTACCCGAAAATAGAAACTAAATTTTTTTCTATTTTTTTTTTTAGATTTTTTTTGTTATAAGTACAAATTTGTCCCCCAAAATGACACATGGTAGGGTCAATAGAGGTCATTTGGGGACACATTTGTACTTGTCACAGCCTTAGTTTGGCATAGTATTTTCCGTATTGTGTGAATATGCAGGGGATAACGAATTTATCGTTTAGTCCAAAGGCCCCAATAAAAAATGGTATTTAATTAAGCACTCACGGAAAACGAAACTCACTTCAAACAAGGCGCTGAATTCTCTTCCCTTCCTACCTCCGTAAATCCCCCGAAGTTAACAACCTTTTAAGGGAGCACATAACTAAATAGGTCTCACGACACGCTATCGCTCAAAGTTGAGTACGACAATAGTGAATAGTTCCTATTTTACGGAAATGATAGAAGAAATTTGTCATTTTTGACGGTTTATGATATAACGTTTCACTTATATACTGTGTTTGAAATGTGTAGTTGATGTTCTGACATTTAAACTGTGTGATTTGAGGTCAATTTTAATTTCACGGACCGATTTACACACGTGGTGTATACATGTACGTGTATCCCGACCAAAGGCCGAATTTAGGTAGGCATATCACTACGTGTGTTATGCGGCTGCTTATATCAAAAAAAGGGGGCGGTAATTGCACCTTCATATTCAGATATGTTGTAGATTACCCTTGTGAGTAAAACATATCAAAATTGCATTGAACCAAACGAACTAATATAGAAACTAGAGCCATGTAAGTAAGCTTTTCCTAACACTAAAGTCTATGGAGAGCGTCTTGGTGATGTGCTCCCTTAACAGGCTCTGCACCGTCACCTCTCTCCATAAAATCATCGCGAAAAACATGTCAGGTTATGTTTATGCAGATAATTTATTTTTCAGCGTGGATTAGACCTTTTTGCGGTCTATTTCAGCCTCAGAATGTAACAGAAATCAACTCACTTGCGTTTAAATCATCCACCATTTTATTTGTTTATTATTACGTGTCGTATTTTAAGCAACTCTTCCACAGACGCAAAGCAATCGCTTTACACGTAACATCTTACCAATATCGACGATATGGAATTTATCGTGTGGTATGATTTTCTTGTTTACACGATATGGATCAAATTTTAAACTTTTAACCAACGAAATTGCAGTATTTACACCTATTTTACTAGCATAGGCTAGCCATAGACAGTCCATATCGCCGTTTTACTGTAGCGGGAATAGCCTAAGGCGACTGAAATTCAAGCCAGTATTTCTTGGAAATAGGAACAGGTTGAGATATTTAACCAATGTATAGGTCGGCCTGGAGTGACGTCACAGCTGTTGACAACAAACCAAAAGAGGTAAATAAAGGCCTCTTACACAGCGTGATGCGATCCCTTGGGTTGATCTACTGTATGGTCGAGCGTAAAACTGATAGGTCCAGTTAAAACATCTGGTTTGTTGTCAACTGCAAACGGTAAAAAGTACTTGGATGACCCGGGGACCTATTTATACTTGAACATTAAACATGATATCTGAAGCAAAAGTGTTACTTATTTTAGGCCTACTGTATATAAGGTTGATCGCGAATCGGTAAAAGCCATTGATTATCCTAGGCTATTCTGTGGTATTGTGGTGGGATTGAAAAGGGGCATATGCCCCTTTTCTATCCCACAATGCATCAGAAAAGGATAACTAATGGATTTTTTTCCCGATTGGCGATAAGGCTTATTAATTTTATTAGTATAATTATTATTAGATCATCAGCAATGCAGACAGACTCATATAATCATAACACACCTACAGTATCAGTTGTAAGACGCACTATACGACCCCCGGGAGTGGTGCGTCACTTTACCGAGGTGCGTCAACTTCTCATGTACCATGATGCACCCTGTGTCAAAAATACGACGGACCTTTGTCATCCAAATACGCACCCTCAGTCAATTTTTGTCCAAGTCCGGGACCTGTCCTCCTACCTCTGCTGTTGTTAGATTGTTCTGCGCTTGTGTGTGGTTAGACCTAACTTCAGGTCCCTCAATTTACTAATTGAGGGACCTGACAAACATTATGACTTAAACAACCACCGTTGGCCTGTTTTGAACAGGCCAAAACAGGCCCAAAATAACCACATAGCAAACAAGAAAAATATTCAATAACCAGCACCTATACTTACAGCATGGGCTTTACAAATATGTCCTCCTTAAATAGTCCAAGCTTACACTTGATCCTTGCATTTGAAGGAAAATATGGGCCACTGATCATAAAATGCCTACATTTTTTTGACCAAATGTACATGTTCAATTTGAGCTATAGTAAAAGATGCACAAAGTGTTACCATCTAGGTGATTTTTAGGCCATAGACAAAGACAAACACATGGCCCAATGTTGGGTAATCCCATTAGAAAATTCTACTTGAGTAACAAAATCTTTTTGTTTGGAAAACAGCACACAGTTTAGAATGAGCCCAATTTACTGTTTGCTGACTAGTTTGGCAACAATGTTTGTCAGAATTTTCATTGTGTCAACCATAGGTACTTTACATAATCTATCTACATCATAAAAGATTTGGCCAGGCAGCATGAACTGACATTCTTGACAACAAAAGGGAATTGCACCTGGACTATAGTACATTCAATAGAGTATAGCATGATAATCACCGCTCATAGCATCAAGAGTATTAGCTGTCAAATAAATATAGTCAATATCTGAAAATATTAAACACAGTTTATTCTTAACCAATCATATGGATTACATTTGGTCATTTGATAGAAAATGGTTGGGGCATTTGACCATTCTTCAGGGGTCAAGGGTTATGGCCTCTGGATATTTTCATTCATAAATACACATGTCAGAAGATGTGGTGAGAATTCTGTTACCTCTGAAATATATAAATATTTTTTTCACCATCAAGAATTACTCCATTTTTCATGAGATTTTAGATGCTAAAAACAGCTAAATGATAAATACCAGTGATAACTGATTAAAATATGTTGAGGTGGATGCCAGTAGATTAAAGTGGATTTTACAAGGGCCATACATTGACAGTGCAGAAAATTGTGACTTGGTAAGTACACTGGTAGGCATGTTCATAAAATTTTGAAAATAAAATTATCTCTTTGAAAATGGAATACATGGAAACAAAGTACTTTACAATAAAAAATGATGGTTCAACCTTGTCTGCAGGCTGAATAATAAAAAAGTTATAACCAAAAGAAGTTTAAGTCATGCACATTTTAAAACCATTTTAGGTAAATTAAGGGTTTACTTTCATGATGTCTAGTTGCTTGTGTGGGGTTATTTATACATCAGTGAATACATCCCAGCAGTTTCGTACTTTTCTGCTGAATTTAAAAGAGGTAAACATGAGTTTTCTACATATTTTGGTCAAATATGTCGCCCTCTATACTATAGTCAATGATATGAACATCCCTAACACTGGCAACTGGGACTTTGGCGTGTAGTGTGTGGTATAGCGCAATGCTGATCCCCTATCTTATACGTGACACTACTCTCAAAATGAAAGGTTCTCGGTCTACTGTCGGTTCCTTGTTTTTTCCGTTTCGATCGAGTGATTTCAGGCATTTTCGAACATGCGGTATAAAATATCGAAAAAGTGATGTTTGCAGACCTAAAGTAGAGCCTGGTTGGTGGTATAGCATGGCATATATTTAAAGGTCGTATTTTGTTGCTCGTAAAAGATGTACACTGTGACGCACCCATGTAAAGTGACGGACCTTCGTCAATTTTTTGACGGACCAAAGAAGGCTGCCACTGACGTACCCTCCGTCAAGAATGTGGTGGTAAACGACACACCTCTCCCGGGGGTCGTATGCGTCTTACTTACAACAACTGAGTTAGGATTGAGCTAGCTCTAACGTCATGTTAGTAATACATGTAAATCAATCATGAGAAATGGATACGTATAATCCAATATGGTAGTGGAATTCAACAGCTTGGTGGCTTCCGGCATATCAAAAAACAAGTTTCGACTTGCGCAGACAAGCGGAAAAACTTGCATTTCACTACCAAAATCGACAGATTAATTATTCAAATTTACAAAATCAATTGAATAAATATATTGTTACCATATCCTACCTCGTTGTAAGCCAAAATATCAGCCTGGTTCGTTTCAATTAATGTGTTATCCAGATCAAAAATAATTGCACCAACCCTGCTACCGGCCGCCATCTTGAAAAGTTGCAAATTTAATGACGTAAACGTAAATAAACTTCCTTTAAAAAGCAATGTGCCGTGTCGATTGATTTTTTCCCCAGGACCGTCTCCCCAGATTTACTGATTTACATTTATTTGGATGAGTTTCAGAAAAATAGTTGTCCCTATCTCTGCAAGTGCAACATCAACCCACGGATAGGATTAAGAAGTTATAAAATAAATAAATTTGACAGCAATTAATATTAGGGAGCGTTCATAAAAATAAAAAATACTCTGGTGTGGGAGTGTGTGTGTGTGTGTGGGGGGGGGGGGGGGGGGGGGGGGGGGGGGGGGGGGAATTCAGGGGGATCAAAAAAATAATAAGCCTCAAAAAGGGGGAATCAAACAAAAAAAAGTTGCCGATAGGGGGGATCAAACAAATTACTAATGTAAAAAAGCCGCAAAAAAATTGGGCGTGTGCCCCAAACTTAAATTAGGTTTTGGGAATTAGTTTAAAGCCAAAATGTATCCCAATCATGACAAAATTAGTGTAAAGAAACAATTTTGCACCATTAAATTCATAAAAATAAAGTCACATGTAAATATAAAACATAAAACATGTGCCTTCAAACATTAACTTTAGCTTTATGAAAAAATAAGTAAAAAGTAGCAAATTTTGCATGGGCCTCCATACATTTATAAAGATGTTATGAAGGCAAGCCTCAATCATAGCAAAGCCTAGTGTAAAGTAGCAATTTTTTTCTCGCGCTACGCGTGCCTGTTAGGTATCAGGTCAGAAAACCTACAGCTCTAAGGGGCCGCTGCTCCCTTAACCACCGCCGGGCCTTGGCCCATGGACGCCATCGGGCCCTTAATTAAAAAGCAATGTGCCGTGTCGATTTATTTTTTCCCAGGACCGTCTCCCCAGATTTACTGATTTGCATTTATTTGGATGAGTTTCAGAAAAATAGTTGTCCCTATCTGCAAGTGCAACATCAACCTACGGATAGGATTAAGAAGTTATAAAATAAATAAATTTGACAGCAATTAATATTAGGCCCCTGAACCCAACGCCGATTTGGTCAGTGCCCCCCCCCCCCCCCCGGGCCCGGGCAACAAGCCTTCTGGCTACGCCTATGTTTAAAGGCTGTTGGAAGTTAAGATATTCAAAATAACTCAGTCATAATTAACTTCCGTTATTACCCCAGCAAACATAACAGAAGTGTGGTTTGGCATAGGGCCATAGGGGGGGGGGGGGGGGGGGGGGGGGGGGGGGAGGGGGGGGGGGGCCAAAATAAATGTCAGACCCTGAAAGGGGGATCAATAAAAATAAGACTTTCTCGAAGGGGGATCATTTTTTTTAATGTCCGGGATGCCAATGGATGGTTGGTTGGTTGGTTGGTATGGAACTCCCGCGCCCGCCTATCAATGAGGCGCACCACAATAATGTTTAGTAATTGTTCACAACAGTAATGCTGCTCCCTTCACCAGTTGCTATATAGTTCACACCACAGACCACACTATCCACAAGTTGACCACTTTCACGATAAAATAATAAAATATAAAGTTATAAGTTAATGATACACAGTGATCATGATTCACAAGGTTCACGATTCACAAGGATACGGAGGATCTTCCTTTGAAAAATATCAAGTTTAGCTAGTGCTGGTTTATAGCTTGAGACTTCAATGCCGTAAAGCATTCTGGAGATGACATAAGTGGACCACATGTGGCCAGTGGCGTAACCAGCGGGGGGGGGGGGGGGGGGGGGGGCAGGGGGGCAGGGGGGCAGGGGGGCGGGAGCCCCCCCCCCCACTTGGAACCCTTGCCCCCCGCTTGCCCCCCCCAAATGAAATCAAGTACGGCTGTAAATGAAATTTACAAACAAAGTACACACCAAATCCCCCCAAATAATGACATCGTGTCGATTGAGATTGGCACTGTCGGTTCATTTGACGAAAGGAATCATGGAATTATGATGGTCAAAAGCAAGGACGCTCTAATTATATATCCTGGGTCAAAAGTACACATATGAAAAAATTTCGCGCGCTACGCGCGCATATGTCTTCCAAAATGAAATATTCTTTGGTGCAAGCTTGTTTAGAGCCAAAATGTAGTTCAATCATTCAAAAAATATCTGTAAAGTCGAAAATTTTCGCGCGCTACGCGCGCATCTCTTCACTCCAAAAATCTTAGGAGCCCCCCATTTCAAGTCACTGCCCCTTCTTTCCCCCCAAATGAAAAAGTCTAGTTACGCCACTGCATGTGGCGGGATACACACGGAGAGATACCATTTCTACCGTGCATACCTGCTCCCATTAGAGCGTATAGACTGTTCTGAACGAAACCGATCAATTGTATGACCCCCCACTCAGATGTTGATTCTTTTTTATCCACCCCAAACCCCCAAGAAACACACCACACACAAACCTGTACTTATAATAATCTAATTAGGCAACAGTTGATGAGGAAGCAAACAAAATTAGGGTGGCCAAGACTATATTTTGTTTTACATTGTTGAAACATGTAGAACAATTAAATGCGTGCGGCGAACCATGTCCAAATGTCAGTATTTTAAATAATGGTTGCCAAGTGGTGACTATAAAACAAAGACCCAAGACCCAAGACCCAAAAAAATTGTTTACAGTGTTGAAATATGTGAACGAATGCGCTCAAAGTATGAAAAAGAAATCAGTCAGTATTTTAACTAGAATTAGGGTGGCCATGTCTAAATTTAGTTTTACAATCAATGTTGAAACATGTCGAATTAGTACGGTGGCCCTGAAGGGTCATGACGAGTTAACCAGATGATGACATGACGAGATAAATGACGAGATAATTTACAGATGACGTGATAATTGACGAGATAATTGCGAGATAATTTACAGATGACGTGATAATTGAGTGTGTCAGAATAACTCACATGTGTCATTATTCCACACATGCGCACGAGGTTGGTTATATTGGTTTCGTAACACTTTGGATTGTATATTTTATCTAATGATTCGATCTTCAACATGCACCATTTCATAACTAAATGGCATGGCAAGTAAGAACATTAATTCACAAAAACTTTTTTTAATAAATTTGAACTGTTGAACAGTGAAATATTTTATTTGCAAGCATTTTGTTTACAAGTACAAGCCTTGGGTTGTTAGTGTTGATTCAACACTCTCGGTGTTACTTTTAACACCCAAAAGGTGTTGATTAATTAACACCAAAGACTGGTGTTAAGTAACACCCAATAGTGTGGTCGTCTCAGGAAACCACGTTGGTGTTAAAACCAACACTCTCGGTGTTAGTTTTAACTACACCCAAAAGCCTATTCAAAAAGGTGTTGATTAATTAACACTTAAGACTGGTGTTAAGTAATACCGAAGAGTGTGATCCTCTCAGGACACCACGTTGGTGTTAAAATCAACATTCTCGGTGTTACTTTTAACACCGTAGTTTTTGCAGTGACATTACGTGGTGTTGAAAAGTTTAAATGTTTAAAAATTTACTTCAGAATTCAAGATGAACAGTAAAAATCGCCATTATTGTTGTTTCTACTAACAAAAAACACAGCAAAACTAGATTAAAACAATATCATCGCTATTTATTGAAAAACGCCCTCTATGCAAATATGGTTCGCGTTATGTATCACGCGTACTGCACGGGGATACTGTCGGACGTAAAACCCGCGGGACCAGCATTTTTTGAATCGACGTTTTCTTGTACAAAGAGAGCTGATTTTTCTTAATCCTTATAGGTGTAAGTTCATACATGTAATACAATTATAAAAATAAACTAATCTCAGTTTTTATCATAATTGAGGGCGCTGCCTCCAACACATCTCTTAGTGTCCCTTTAAGCCTAAGGGGGCTGGCATTTTCTTCGGAAGGGGGGGGGGGGGGGGGGGGGTCCCAAAAATGTGGATAGACCCAGACAATTTTTTCATGACCCCCCCTATCCAAGAGCTGCATATTTTTATGACCCCCCCTACTTTTTTTTTCTTCACGCAAGCATGCTTTGATAAATTTGTGACCCCCCCATTTTCAATGAAATAATTTTATGACCCCCCCTGTTTTCATGTCAAAAAAACTATGACCCCCCCCCCCCCAGTATATTTGGGACCCCCCCCCCTTCTGAAGAAAATGCCAGCCCCCTAAATAAGCTATGATTTGGTAGGCCTATATGCATCTCCCACTATGGGATTGGTATTACGGTGCTGACTGTTAACTATCCAGATCCAATGCATTTTGCTTATCAAGTATTTTATAATAGGTGTGCTGTGATGTGCTGTGTGCATTTTGTAATTATGTTTTTGCTTTCGAAAAAAACCCCATATTTTTACAAAAAATGGCGGCCCGCCCGTTTTTGAATTTCGGGCCTAAAATTATTATTACACATGGGAAACCCGGGGACTTTTGATACGTTGTACCTCACATCATAAGGGAAACTAGGGAACGTTCCTGAAGAAAAAAAATCAAGCTTAGTGTTATTTATATATATATTTCAGCTTGTCCATACAACCTATACCGTAGAAAACAATGCATATAGGTGGTGGGCGCCCGCCCGGTCATGCTGGTGGGTTAGTGTTGGTCAATACCGGGGGTCATAACGGCCAGACATGTCTGTTTTAGTGAGACAAAATACAGTTAATTTCAGGCATTTTTAACATTAAAGACATTTTCGAGCGCTCTAGGAGGAAGCGGGGGCCGGGAGGAAAAGCTGTCAATTTGTTATATATGGCGCTACACCAAAATACACCAAAATCAATCAAGTATATTGGCAGCCCTGATCGGTGATCGTGTCGTATCCCACCTGGCCGTTGCGCACATCTTCCCCACGAATCACGAATCAACCGGAATCGAATGGCGCGGAAGACAAATCGTGCATTTTGATAGTTCACCGTCCTCACACGGATTTGCAATATTTTGCGCAGAAATCAACGCGAAACTTAAATTGTTTACCGTAGTATAGTAAAAGTAAGTAACGGGAATGTACCAGATGTATCAGATAATACATTATGATTATACAAGTTGAAGTAGTGGCCAATTTAAATTGATGCCTAATTAATTAAATAATAAATAGGCCTAAGCTTATTAAATCATGAATTATATTTTTTATATAAGTTTTTTTTTGATATTTTTAGACACCTATCTATCTATCTACTTATCTATCTTGGTACTTGGTTGTGATTCCTCCAAAATACTCCAAAGAGTTTTGAATGGAGGTGGGGGCTAATAATTTAATTTGGGGAAAAAAGTTCTTTGATGACGGCGGTTTTAAAAGAATGTGGGCTGGTTTTGTTGACTGTCGTATGTTAATAATCATGTTGTAGATGTACTGTAGATTGTTCCATGTTAAAGGTAGATGACCCGATTTTCAACTTGATGTTTTCTATTTTACATGAAAGGTCATCCTTAAAATTGTTGCATTCCAAAGTTTGAGTTGCATATAATTCCAATGCCGGTTCTATTTTTAGAAGCGCAAGGTCAAAAGACATGTGCCCATTGTTGTCATTGAGTAGTAGTACACAGACTGGTTGGTGGTTAACCACATTTGGCAGTAATTCACCACATTTTAGCCTATAATTTCCAAATGAAACATTTCTGCCCCTAATATTTTCCAGACATAATGAGAAAAATATGGGGATTCTTCTGATACCAAAATATCTTGATGTGAAAAAAAATCATAGCCCCCAAAAAGTGATCGGGTCATATACCTTTAATAGGCCCTACTGTCCTTGGGGAAAATGAATGGGCGTAAACGTCTGATTTGGTGTGGCGAATTTCAAATTGGTCAGGGTGTCCTCTTCTACGTCTGTCTGGTTTAGGGTTGGTGTATGATTTGTAGTCGATGTCAAGTTGTCCATTTATCATTTTGAAGAGGCAGGTCAGTCGGTGAGCTTCCCTTCTGTCTTTGAGTAGTTTGGTAACACTGGTGTCCCACCCGTAGGTATTTGTTACGAAGCGTGCAGCTCGGCGTTGCACCTTTTCAATGGCAGATACATTTTTGGCAGTATATGCTGTAGTGGCATAGTCCAGATGGGGACGTAGGCCTACAAGAGTTAAGTACAGCTTTTCCTTTATAGTGGATGATGAGTGATGAAAGTTACGTCTGAGGAAGTTAAGGACACATGTAGCTTTTCCTGTAGCATGATGAGTCTGGCTGTTCCATCGCATGTCATTTTGGATGTTTATGCCAAGGTACATAGAATGATCCGTCTCCTCAAGGGTAACTCCAAGGATTTTGTACGATGCAGTACCTGGGGATCGCTTCCTTGAGACTCGCATGGTTTTGCATTTAGATGTATTAAACTGCATGCCCCAGGACTTGGACCACTCGGCCATCGTGTCTAGGTCTTGTTGAAGAGCTATCTCATCTTCTGCAGATTTGATGGGGCGGTAAAGCAGACAGTCATCCGCGAAAAGCCTGGTTGTACTAGTGATCTTTTCATGTATGTCATTTATGTGAAGTAAAAACAGGTGAGGGCCTAACAGTACCCTGAGGTGTGCCACTAACAGCCCTCAAATTAAGAAATGGAAAGGGCAAGGCAATTTCAGGCAATTTGAAAGGGGCACCAACTTCCACCAAGGCAATTATGTACTTTTCAATGGAGTAAAAACAGCCAGAAGTTGAGGGCATCGAGGCAACTAGGTGGGGCACCGATGGCAATTGCCTTCGGTGCCTTCGGTTAATTTGAGGGCTGGCCACTAAGGACTGGTAACCACTTGGAGCTTGGTCTGTTTACACAAACACGTTGTAAACGCTTAGTCAGGAAACTGGATCCATTGTTTGTTTTTTGAACGAATCCCATAAAAGTCCAGTTTCATAAGTAGACGTTGGTGGGGGATGACATCAAAAGCTTTGGAAAAATCGAGCATTGCCATGTCGGTGGTATTGTTTTCGTCAAGGTTCTTGGCGAGGTCATTTGTTGTTAGAATGAGCTGCGATTCGCATGATCTGCGTTTCCTGAAAGCGTGCTGATTTCCAGCAAGGACGTCGTGTTTGGTTAAATGGCTTAAATGGCGCATCAGGTTACTGCCTATTACATTGTATGTGCTCCATAAGCTTACAGCATGTGCATGTCAACGACACAGGACGATATATTTGCGGGGTCAGTGGTGGCGCCATTCTTATATATTGGGGTGATGTTTGCCTTTCTCCAATCTAGAGGGAGATCTCCTGTGTCAAGTGACTGCTGGAAGATGAACTGCAGAATGGGAGCTATCTCCTCTGCTGCGATCTTTTTAGCGCTTGGTTTTGGATTTGATCTGGTCCAATGGCTTTGGCAGTGTTTATATTGAGGAGGAGTTTCTTGACACCTTCAACGTCAACTGTGATGGGAGGCATGTCAGGCAGAGTGATTGGAGGAAGATCAGAAAATGATGAAGGAGAAGTATCCTCGCGTGTGAAAACACTTTGGAACTGATTTGCCAGGGCTTCAGTTTTGTTCTTCTTGATTTTATGTAACGCCAGAAGTCTTTGGGATGATCGCTCTCTAGTAATAGTATGGAAGAGACATATGATCTGTGGGTACTCCTGATGGAACGGTCAACAAGTTTGCGGACTCTGGTGAAGTTGTCCCAGTCCATTTTCTTACCACTTTTCTTGGCGCGATTGTAGGATTTTTCTTTCTTACTGCAGAGACGCTTCAGTTTAGTTGAAAACCAAGGTGTACGCATACGGCCTTTAATGTATTTATGAGGAATGTTTTTAGTGACAATTGAATTCAACGAGTCTCTGAACCACCTCCAATTTACCTCGACAGATTTCTTCTCTTATCTATCTATATGGCGCAGTACATTCCTCTCAGTTGAAAGTAAAGTCGTACTGTGCTAGTACTAGTAGTAGGCTAGACCCAATGGTACCACTACCCTCTATAGACACACGACGTCGCAAAAATCACATTTTGAAATCAAGATTTTCACATCAAATATAATTGAAATCAATCAAAATGCACTCACATGTTGTTCCTAGAACTCTTAGTAATACATTGAGTTCATTAATTTTGATCAAGCATCCTCATTTTGGGGGAAATATTGAGGTGAAAAAATGGCAGTGCTGACACTCAATGAGAATTTCGCGACGTCGTGAGTCTATGGAGGGTAGTGGTACCGTGTAACGAAGATACACTTGCACTACGGTACCGATTGGGACTACTAGTAGGCCTACTACTACAACTTACAACCTGTGACTGTGAGTCCTTTCATGGCCGGAATCTTTACTTAAGTCTTTTTTAGAGTCCGGCCATAGGCCTACATATCATATGGTGAATTTCGATCCTGGAATAAAGTTATTGATGATAAAGACCTACAGTACGGTCGCATCTTATCTGCTCTTCAACGTCCACTCAATATGACCAGCGCTCCTTTTCCGTGTCTGTTGGACTTTGAAATAATATTCCTCTACATGTGAAGAACTCAGAGACTCAGTTTAAGAAATCCTTTAAACCCTAACTCTACCCCCCACTTTTTTCAGATTTTTTGTTCAACATGGAAAATTGACCAAAATATCCCCCGATCCCCCAAAATTGACCAAAATATCCCCCGATCCCCCGGGATTTGAACCACGGACCTCCAGCACCAAAGCCCAACTCCATTCCACTACACCACGGCTGTCAAGGCTACTCGGCTCAGTATATTTCGCCTCGTATAATATAGCCTGGGTCCATTTTTTCGTCAAAAAACTTCCACGCCGGGTGGTACCAACTTGCGCAGTCGTGGTATTTGGTGGTATATGGTAGGGTTATAGTTTAAGACTTATTTGTTCACAATAGCTTAAATTTAATAATATTTGTTTTCTTTATCCATGTGTAGTTTTTTACATGTTATATGTTCAAGCGCGATCTTGATGTTAGGTAAGGCGCTATACAAAAATTGTTATTAATATTTAAGGTAGCTATATCGGCTATTATACCACTGCAGAAAAACAACTATTGTGCTAAATGAATTATATCTATACTTTTTATTTTGAGACCACATTAAAGACAAGTCTTTGCTCTACCTATTTAAGAACTTTCGGAGTAATTTGGATATTTCTTATGTTTTTCTTTATTTTTTGAAAATTCCCTAAATATTTGGACATATGAATATTTTCAGCCAAGAAGGAAACTGCTATGGGTCTGTCACTTTGGGGGATGGTTAGTAAGCATATTACCTAAATTCTCTCGCCAGTTTTTGTGAATAAAGTGTTTACTTTTTGAGAAAATTATTTTTTTAGGGATTTTTTAAAGGCAAAAGTTCAAATTGACACAAAAAATACTAAAAACACTGTAATGGAAAAAGCTGGCGAGAGAATCTTCTAAATTGAATTACCTTTCATATGACCCCTTTTTTGTTGTTGAAATAGGAGCTATACTTCTTTAAAAATATTCACAAAGTTTGACTATTTTGTGTTTCTAGAAAAAATACAATTTCTTTTTGTTAAGTACTATCATTCCCACTCCATTCAATCCATGTTATGATTGTAAATATGGAAATAATGATATTAAATATTGTGCATTGGTATTTTGGCAAAAAGATAATATAAAAAGCAAGTTCATCCTAAGGATAGAAAGGGTTAAAAAAAATCATTTCTAAATAGAGTGTGTTTTGAGAAAAGAAGCAATTTTGGGGAATTTGGCAACGTGCCAAAAACCTAACACACAGTAAGTCTATGGGGTTTTTTGAAGACAAAAAATTGCGCCGTTTGAAAACGGCTTGATGGAAAAAAATTCAAAATTGGCATGTGAGTTTATTTTGTCAATCTACACATCCTGTATAATTTTGAAGCAAATCTGAGCATGACGCCGTAGCCGATATAGCTACCTTAATTATTACTACAGTGGCCTGGCAAAATGTGTGCATTTCTTAGAATCGTAAGCTTATTATTGAACCAACATGATGTACTGCATAAATACAAGTAAATAAAGATAAAACTAACTGATTTTTATTTTCAGAAAGATTATGTATGGAGAAACTTTCTAAAACCATTTGTAATACAAATCAATACAAATCAGGAGTTAAACTTTACACCCATGTTTGACAAGTTTACCGTATATAAAGAGCAAAATGTGAACAATAGCCCAATAGACATTAACACGGTTGATGAACTGGGTAATTAGAAATCAAACTGGTAACTCTCTACAAAGAGCTCCAATGGGCCAATCAATTGGTTCACTGCAACTCAGAAAACATGCATGATACAAAAAACACAAATAAATAAATGCCAATGAAAGTGACATAGAATAATATTAACCCTAACCCCCCAGGGTACATGTATGGCAGAATATCAATATACTCAGCCATGCATGGCCTAGCGGTAGATCGTCTGCCTCTGAACCCAGAGGTCCGGGGTTCAAGCCGCGGGGAGTGGGGGCACTTTTTCCCCTCGCTATTTGGCCACGAAAAAAAATCTTTGGAAAAGGTGCCTCGGGCCATTATTTCATCGAAAAACTGACGAGCCGGGTGACACAAGCACACCGCATCGTAGTAATTCGTAGTACTCAAGAGTGTTAGGGTTAATGAATTGTTTAAATTTTGTTTGCTTTATTTCTAGTTATTAAAGGTGTGCTCGTGACAGTGATACTACATTTGTAAGTTATTCAAACCAGATGGCAATGCAACAACAAAGAGGAACAGAACAGACTGATGATGTCCAAGAGGAATTTGGACCACTTCCAGTCAGCAAACTTGAGGTAGGCACATGTCATGCTTTTAATATGGAACTTGCTTTCTTCTACATGTAGCCATGGAGTCTAAATAGTGCATCTGTGTCATTTTTGGTGATCAAAAGTCAGATTTCTCACAAATTAAAAGTGGGTGATCAATTATACCATGTGCTACATTTTTGATCAATTGTGTAAAAGGCATGTTGGACCAATTTTCAGATACAAAGTGGAAAAATATTGATGGAAAAATATAATACGGCTTGTAAATAGCACTTGTGTATTAGAGGTGATTGTATGCATGGTTTATTTCTCCTAAATCCTGCAGATGATGCAAACATTGTTGTAGATGTTGCACAGTAAACATTTGATGCCCTCATTTGTAATCGAGCAAATTAAGTTGGTTTTTGACCTCAAGTCCTCAAGACAGGCTCCTTGCTTGGCAAAGCTCCATTTGTGTGAAACAGCACAGTAACAGTTTAATGTCATAATGATACAACAACTTCAGCAACAAGCGGATGTGGTTGATTTTACAATGCATATGAAATATGAAATTAATTTTGGCTTAGTTGTTTGAAATGGTAACAATGCAGTAAATGGTTTAACATCCTCTGCAACTCAATGAAACTGGTTTCAAAATGTTCACCAAATTGGCAACTGCTCGCTGGACAGTTAGCTTTACACACTGTTTGCTTTTAGGTTCACCACATTCGGTTTCAAATTTTGTAGAATTGTAGGCCTAATGCAGAAAATGCTGTTTTAGTGTGCAGTGTTATCTTTTACACTAACAAGTGGCCCATGAAAATGCCACATAAAAGGCTTATCATCAGTTTATATCTGCCAGCACTATTGAGGCTGTCGCTAATTATTGCAGATTTCGTTGTGGATACAAAGTTCCTAGTTAAAAAAAATGAAAAATCTAATGACACGTTAGAAACTGAGACAATTTGCCTATTAAACTTAAATTAGTCTAATCATTTTAAATGATATAAGCAAACCAAACATTTAACACTTTAAAAAAAATCTTTGTGTGATCCTGGTTTTATTGTTAGATCTAGGTTCTGTTCATGATAATTATTTCATGGTGATAAATGATCACCGACTGATCAACTCATGAAATAATCAATATTTTTGAGCTGAAGCTCGAACAGCTCAAAATGTATCAACTTGTATATTTACCAACTTTTATATTTGTTTTCAGAATCAAGGAATCAGTGCCAATGATGTCAAAAAACTTGAAGATGCTGGAATGCACACTGTTGAGTCTGTGGCCTATGCTACCAAGAAAGATTTATGTAATATTAAAGGAATTAGTGAGAGCAAATGTGACAAAATACTTGTAAGTATATCATTAATGTGTCCATCATTAGGAAAATCATTAAAGGTAGATGACCCGATCATATTCCGATTTTCAACTTAAAGTTTTCTATTCTACATGAAAGGTCATCCTTAAAAAAGTCGTTTTCCAGAGTTTGAGTTGCATAGCTCTAATGGTTCTTATTTTAGATGCACGAGATGCTGTGAACTGTACCCATTGAGTAGTACACAAACTATATCGGTGGTTACCACCATTCGCGGTAATTCGACATTATTTCATCAATTTCTCCGTAATTATACCGATTTAGCATTTAGGCCGTCAAATTTCAGTATGATGATGAGAAAAATACGAGCTTTCATATGATATGAAACTCTCCGTATGTTTGAAATAATTCTGTGTTACGAAAATGTGATCGGGTCATCTACCTTTAAGTGTTTTAATGTTATCCTCCATCATTTGCTATTGCATCAGGATTTTACAAACTTGTATTATTTAAACCTGACATCTCACTAGGTAAGTCCTGCCTGTTTTGTCCATGAGTGATGAAGTGTGCTTTCATGCTTACATCCCAACAGCGAATTTACTGGGTGAAAATCTCAAGAGTGAAAAACAAATTGATGCACACAATTCGTGCTAGATCAGTGTTACTGTTAGGGGGGGACTCAAGGAAGTTTTTGACTTGATTTAAAAAAAAAAATTGTGAGTGCTGTAATTATTGAACTATTGATCAAATGCATATAAAAGTATACATTTTTGAAAGGAAATGGATCAGAGAATCCAAATTATGCATTAATTTTGACCAACATGTTGATTTTTTGAGAAAATCACAAATTATTTCAAAAAATATTATATCAGGTTTAAAAAAAAAATTGTCCCTAAGTTAGTGTCTTTTCATCATAATCTAGCAATTTGGGATATTTTTACTCAAAATTATTTTTGTTAGCTTTGTTGATTTTTTTGGGTCAATGATTTTTTGTGATTTTCCCAAAAATTAACATTTTTGGTCAAAATTGACGCAAAATTTGGATTCTCTGACCTATTTCCTTTCCAAAAATGTATACTTTTATATTCATTGGAGACATTGTTCAATAATTACAGCATTCACAAAATTCAAATAGTGACTTCCTTGAGCCCCCCCCCCCCCCTTAAGGGAAGTGTCAACCCTAAATATATGAAATTTATCAAGCACTGTAACTTTTAAACTAATAATGTAATGTACATAAAAGTATACAATTTTTCAAATGAAATGAGTCGGAGAATCCATTTTTTGTATTAAATTTCGCCAAAAATAGTGATTTATACATTTTTGCCCAAAAAACACCTTTTTGGCGCCAAAAATTTACGGACAACCTAACAAAATAAGTTTTTTATTAAATCTTTATTCAATTATCTAGGAAGCCCTTTTTTTTTTTGGCTTAATTTTTTTTATTTTTTGGCACTTTTTGGTCAATATTTTCAAAACTAAAAATGTTTAAGCCCAAAAAAAAAGTGCTTCCTAGAAAATTGACTTTAGATGATTTTGGTGAAATTTTGAAATTTTGAATAAAAAACTGGTTTTGTTAGGTTGTCCGTAAATTTTTGGCGCCAAAAAAGTGCTTTTTGGGCAAAAATGTAGAAATCACTATTTTTGGTGAAATTTAATACCAAAAATGGATTCTCCGACTCATTTCATTTGAAAAATTGTATACTTTTATGTACATTACATTATTAGTTTAAAAGTTACAGTGCTTGATAAATTTCATATATTTAGGGTTGACACTTCCCTTAAGCCAGTAAAACAATGCAATTTCCAAAAATGTCAAAGGTGAAAAATAATCAAAACTGAAGTGTATTTCACCTTTTATTAAATCACCTCAATTAAAAATTACAAGAGTACAGCTTATGGCAATCCATTGGATATTGATTTAAATTATGATTAGATTTACGGTGAATATTTGAATATGGTGCTCACTGCTCAGCTACTAAACATGAAGCAGAATCTCCCCTAACATAACTCCATCCCTGTGATGCCCCAATATTTGACAGCCTCTTTATATTGATTGTTGTTTACAGAATGAGGCTATGAAGATGGTCCCAATGGGATTCACAACAGCAACTCAGTTTCACCAACAGCGAGCAGAAATAATACAGATTACCACAGGCTCCAAAGAACTCGATAAACTTCTTCAAGGTAAGAAAATTGTCAAATTTGACCGTGGGCGGTCACATTGAAGAATGGTTGAGACATTTTTGCATTGTTTTAGCTTTGAATAAATCTGAAAACATATAGTGCAGGAGCAGCAAATCTCATGGTTTTATTTTGACAATAAATTACATTAACTTTACGTGATGTTTACTTGCTCTTTGGTTTGGTTCATTATTATAGGTGGGATAGAGACTGGTTCAATCACAGAAATGTTTGGCGAATTCAGAACAGGAAAAACACAACTGTGTCATACATTAGCAGTTACTTGTCAGGTGAGTATGTACTATGTATGCATCTTGGATAGTTATGTTGCAATAATTTTCTATTTTCTAAAACCAGCTTTCTCAACATTGAGTGATGCACCACAATCAGTATATGAAACCACCAAGCGCCATTGCATTAGCCGTTACAAAGCAGGCGGGTCGAGGGGCTTGCTTTTACGGACACTTGCAGGGGACAAAAGGGTAGATCCCATTGATGGTATTGGATTTCAATCAGTTTGAAGGGTATAGAAAGGTCC
Organism: Ophiura sarsii; assembly: GCA_035610835.1. Lineage (NCBI taxonomy): Eukaryota > Metazoa > Echinodermata > Ophiuroidea > Amphilepidida > Ophiuridae > Ophiura > Ophiura sarsii. Next base: position 65,354,721 of record CM069441.1, on the reverse strand, counting down.
TTGGCACTCATTTTCTATTTAAGGATGCATTAACTAGCCTAATTTATCAATACAATTAATTGGTATCAAGATTCTTTTTATATCCAAACAGGTATAAAAAGTAGGCCTACCTGTGAATTGACATTTTCTCTGACTTGAAGCCATGCATCACCAGTTGAGAATCCCTGTTCTAATATCTATGGATGTCCGTTTTGATTACACTAATTAACATTTGATGAATAGTACTGTAATTGATATGATTTTTCTAGAATCATTATGAAATTTCCTACTTCTCTAGGTAAACAGAATGGATGAATTTTGATTATGTGGCTGAAAACACATACTTTCTTTTCATTCTTTATGTGCATCATCAGCATTTTGCACAACTAGCCATATACATACACATAGCTTTCAACCAATGTGTAGTTTAGTTTGAACTGTTTTGGGTTTCAGCATATGATTCTCTCTTTTTTTCTTTATAAACTCAGTTACCAATCGACAATGGTGGAGGGGAAGGCAAGTGCCTATACATAGATACTGAAGGGACATTTCGCCCAGAACGTTTACTAGCAGTAGCTGAAAGGTAATTATTAATAAATAAACAAATAAACAAAATAAACAAAATACAATATTTCTCAGCCACCTCAGCCCAAAAGAATGAGTCCTACATGGCTTTGCCTTCTCCTTTATTTCCAATCAAATTCAGTGTCAAATAGTGTCAAATAATGAGTTAATGTAATGGTAAGAATAATTTCATTAGGTGAATTATGATTCATTGCATTCAACACGGTGGAATGGGTTATTCATACTTAAAAGGTGCAATCCGATGCTAATCAAATGCCACCGTTTCAAAAATATGATTGTCATTGTAGAATATTGAAACACATTAGTATGACCCGATCTAAATTGGCATGTACAAACACTTGGTTGAATAATGTTAAACTATGTAAAATATGAGTGCTAATCTTTGCTTTGACTTTACAGCTAGATTTTGGCTCAATTTTAGTATTAGTTTAGTCTTGGTCAGATTGGTAATAAAAAGTTAGGTTTTTAATGTTATATTGGTAGTGATATTTGAACTTGCAATTTGTGAATGTCTTAATTTGAAATCCTTGGCATAGGCATACAAAAAAGAAATAGATGATGGTATTATTTTGTTATATTTTTGTTTCTGTCAGATATAATTTATCCGGTAGTGATGTATTAGACAATGTAGCCTATGCTAGAGCTTATAACAGTGATCATCAATCACAGCTATTACTACAAGCCTCTGCTATGATGGCAGAATCAAGGTAAGACACTTGGTGTTATGTTTGGCATAACTTGACCAAGGACCAACACAATAAAACATTCAGGGGGGAAGAAATTGGCAAACATTTGTTGTTGTTGTTTTGGGTTTTTTTTTTTGGGGGGGGGAGGTGGGAGGGAATTGGCCGGCAGCAGCGGGATTCGAACTCAGGTGCACTAGGCATAGGAGTCAATGCCTTTGTCCACTTCGCCAAGGGGTTGTACTCCCATAATCAATGATTCCGTCCGCATTTATGACCTACCGTGATTGCTCAGGGAGAGAGACTGAGGGAATCGGTCCCGGGGAACAGACCCGTGCTGCCAGCATAGTTTTCATGGGGTTCAGAAGTGTAAGGGTTATCCTATCCAACCTTTCAATTCTGCCGTCAACAACATATTCCCGAACCAACCATGAGTTTTTATTCATATAGTAGGAATTGTAAAAAGAAGGTAGTGGACAATCTTAACATCAAGAATGTTTTGTTAAGAGATCCCAATCATTGGTTAGAAACATTGGAATCTAAGTGAATCTCTTTCACCAAAACTGATTGGAATTTAATCTCCCCTGCAACTTACAAATAATAGGAGGCACTCTAAAATCATCTCAGAAAATTCATACAATGAATGAATGAATCAATCAGAAGACATTTATACAGTACAGCATCACGCGGACGAATTTACAGTCAAACGCAATGTTTTTACCAAACACAGCTCCTTTTGCAGTGAGGACCCTCTAAATTCGTATGGCTGTATATTTTGAACTTTTACAACTAAAATGAACTTTAACAATTCCCCTTCAAATATGTATGCACATTCATAAGTACTAAGTACAGTTAACTAGGTGTTTCAAAGCTTTGTTTGTTGCGGGAAAATGGTGATTTATTCAACATCATTTCGCCATGATAAAAATAGATACAAATGTTAGATTTTCAACCAAAAAAAATCCTTCTCAAATAAAACGCAAGGCGAGTAGTCCACATCCGAATTTTAATGTATAGAACAATCATAACAAACCTAAACTAATCCTAAAATGTGCTAAGTTAGAAGGCGAGATTCTGGGTTTTACTGCAAATGCGCATGCGCAGTGTATGAGATTGGGTTCAGAGCCCCTTCATTCACACGATTTTGACCAAAAATATGGCGGAATTCTATCTTCTAACTTAGCACATTTTTAAACGCACTGATCGAATGTTTTCATACTCTGTGATAACTTGTGGTATGTTATGATCTTTCAATACATTCAAATTCAGATGTGGACTTTTACTCTAAGTTTATTTAGTGCAATACAACTTTACTGAACAAATAGCACACTTTTGATTCAATTTTGGACATATTCTAAGCAAAATAAAAGCAAATCATTTAGGATTTATCCATGGAAAGTCCCTTAAAAATCCCCAACAAAACTTTATACAGAACATTAAAGGTGTTACATACCGAATGAAAATGCTGTGTTAAGGTTTTAGCTCTTATTTTCATATTTAGAGTTTAAAGTATGCAACCGACAGAAACATGAGATTATTTACAATACACCTGTTGAAAAAGATGGCATTTGAGTAGTTTCTTGAATATCAAATATTCATATATTGTTCTCTTTAAATTTGGTTCAGAATGTTAAGATTGTTCCGAATAAATACATGAACAGAATAGGTATATCAATGTTTACGAGATTACAATAATTTTTTTTTTACATTACAGATATTCCCTGTTAATAGTAGATAGTGCCACAGCCCTTTATCGTACTGACTATAGCGGCCGTGGAGAATTAGCAGCAAGACAAATGCACTTGGGTAGATTTCTACGCACGTTGCTCAGATTAGCAGACGAGGTAAGCTGTAGTCAAATTGCCTTCGATGCCCACCTAGTTTGCCTTGATGCCCTCAATTTCTGGCTGTTTTCACTTCATTCAAAAGTACATAACTGCCTTGGAGCAAGTTGGTGCCCCTTTGTGTGTACTATTGCAATAGTACACACAAAAGTAAACGTAAAACAACACTCAACAATACCCGCTGTCCAAAACTACACATTCATAATTTGCAGTGTGTGGAATCACTTTTATTACCGCATAACCTTGTGCGATGAGCCCAATTTTGTTGTTGTTACTGGTTTAGTTGTCAAAAAAAGAAATTGTTACGAAAGGGCACAAACACAATAAAAAATAAGCATTTCTGCATTTAGCATGCTATTTTTTTCTAAGAAGAAAAAAGGGAGCATATAGCATACATGTAGCTATTTCCCCAAATGTATGTGGGACAGGCTTTTGTTTGTGCCTTATCCCTTGTAGCAGTGTCCAAATTAAGTGGTAATCCGGTCGTCCTGACGACCAGATTTGCTGCCGGACGACCAAGAATTTCGGCCATGGTAATCCGTGGGACGACCAGTTTTTTTAAAAGTCCTGTACTGTATTTGAAACAACTTCTTTACTTACAGTAATTCCTCTTCAAAATGTGATTAAACTGCATAAATTCACAGTTTCCTACCACTTTATCCACAATTTAAAAAACAAAACTACTCAACAAAGTATTGAAATTTGAAAAGCTTACGAAAAACGATCTCTAGTAAATTCATGTTGTTGTGTCGCACTCGTAAAGAGTCGTAGTATTTTCTCAATCAATTTCATCTGACCGGCTGACCCACCTCGATCCCACATACCTAGTTCAGTTTAATATACTAGTGTATTGGTTTCATATAGAATCGTGCCTTTTTATTGCGCTATATTGGCAAGGGCCGCATGGCTTACCGCGTGATGAACGTTGCTGTATAGCAAAATACACGTGTTTGGAACTGAGCATTCTAGAACCGTGGTTCTATCATTACATCATCCTTTGCTTTACCACGTGCGTGTTAGAATTACTTTGCCGACGGGCTGGCTTTGCACACATTGTTTACAATGTCGCGGCAACTTTCGCTGACAACTTTCTTCAATAGGGGCGGGGGGTAGGGGATCAAATGCGGGTGGGGATGGCGGTGGCGAGGCCGAGAATGCTGCGAAAAGGAAAAGGGTGGGGGATCAGTATTAGGTTAAAAGAAATTTCCAGAAATCTGCATATTTAATGGTCAAATTACGGATTACCAAAATTTTTGGCGGATTACCAGTTTTCATGACATTGGTAATCCGTAGGATTACCAGATTTTTTTCCTTAATTTGGACACTGCCTTGTAGTGTTTGTAACATTGCCTTTTTGTGTTTCTATTTATTTCAGTATGGTGTGGCAGTTGTTATAACCAACCAGGTAGTAGCACAAGTAGATGGTTCTGCTATGTTTACATCTGATCCAAAGAAGCCCATAGGTGGAAACATAATGGCACATGCCTCAACAACAAGGTAGGCTGGCTACACAGCAAGGCCATCAATGATTTAGGTTGGACAACTATCCACAAAGTAGCATTCATCAGGGCACAATTTCAGTGATATGAAGAGTAGAAGTTAGAACAATGAGTTAGAACAATGCAGAGTGCTGATTTTGGTACCATTGTTAATAGCTAGAAGTATCCTCTTTCCATACATACCAAAACAAGTACAAACTTGCCGCGCATGATGTCACAATTACGTCACAACACATGGCTGACTTTGAAAAAACGGTTCTAAATATCGAAATGTCATCCGTTCTTTTGCTTATAAGTGAGGGAAATGATATTTCTAACATATGCTATAAGATTCAGGACCATACACTTAAGATATTTGTCAAAATGGCGATTTTTAGATATTGTAAGGTGGCAACCAACAACCCCTTACCCTCGGACTTTGACGGCTTACCCTACCCCCGGGTAAGGTGGTACCCTCAATTTTTTTCGTAAAAATGAGCGCAACGGATATAAAAGAGATCACCTTCATGCCCTAGGTCACTGTCCTTTGCGTTTTAGAGCACTCAGCGAAAATTCTTAGGGGGTGGTTACCACCCCCCTTGGAGGACGAGGGTTAATCTTATTAAAAAATTGCAAAAAAATCTAAATCATCATTGCAAAGCTCGTGGTAATAGGTTGTTTAACCTTTCACTCATGAATTTACTCGTGGATACTTTAGTTTGTGAGTCCACTCTTGAGTTGAGATTTACTGAAGGTGGCTGGGGGGATTGGTCTTGAGAGGTTTAGATGCAATGGGGCTGAGACAACCTTATGGCTCATAATAAGGATGCCTCAGTCAGGAGATTCTTGCTATTTAAATGTTACTTTGATAAAACTCCATTGTTTGTCATATAATATTTTATCAAATTAAAATCATTTTTACTTTTTTAAGTTACATAATTTAAAGTATTTGAAAAACAGAAATTTGAAATTGTATTTAGTTCTATAATTATTATTTATTCCTATGATTATATTTACTGTTATAATGAAAGGATAAAAACACATTTAAGCCGTTTTTTAATAGCTTATAACCATTTTTCTCTCTGCTTGTACCCTATAGGTTGTATTTGCGTAAAGGTAGAGGCGAGACAAGAATATGCAAGATCTATGACTCTCCATGTTTGCCAGAATCAGAAGCCATGTTTGCTATCAATGCTGATGGGGTAGGGGATGCTAAAGACTGAGAGAGACAATAGAGAATGACAGAGCAGATATGCTTGTGAATGCTTGGTGCTATATGAAAAGCTTCATCACAAAAAGAGACATATGATATTTTGTTTAAAGATGTCTTATTTTCAATAGTTTAACTAAGAAATTTGGAAATGGGCATCTTTTTATATATGTACTAAAAACCTTCAAAATGGTGTACATCGCATAATGCTTTGAAGCCTTTTTATAATTGTACTACTGAAGTTCAGTGGTATCATGCTCAAAACCGATTCATAAGGAAATTGACCTCATTCCAACAAAACAGTGGTTGACTACGTGTGTAGTCTATCTTTACTCAACATGATGAACAAGGAAATGGACCTTTTATTGGGAGTTATTTCTCAACCCTATGATTCTCTACAACATCTGTGGATGAAGGAAAGGAACCGTACATGTAGCTATGTTGGTCTAATATAGACAATTGGTCATAAAGGCTCCATACCCATGTCTCTCTACCTGATGTGGTAAAAAAACTGAGGAAGAGTATCTTATGGATGTTATGTAGCATGCCTTTGCTATTCGCTCTTTGCACGGATTGGCAAGGAGGGCCTTGAAATGGAATCGGATTGTATGAAAGTGTTGCATCTTTTCACAATGTCTCACTGCATCACCAGTGACATATCTCGTGCAGAGAAAGTCAAACTAGTTGCATAATGTTATGGAATAGTCCCATTCAATGCAGTGCCAGTTCAAAGCTCTCCTCACAAATGGCGGATCTTTGTAAAGAGCAAATACTTATATTTAGGGCGTACAGGTTAAGGTATATGGATCACTAGAACAACCATGAAATATTGACAGCATTTAGAATTATCACTGTTGTCCAGAAGAAAAAGACAAGTTTCAGATAGGCCCATCTTTATGTTGTTGTAGGGGCCATGCGAGCATAACTGCCGTCCACCATGGCTTGCTCTCTGAGGAGTGAGGAAGTATGAGAAGTTATTTTTAAAGCATATACAATTAATTATTTGTTTCAGTGCTATTACCTTCTTGACTAACCTTCTTTGACTCATTCTGTACATTTATAAAACAACGCACAGTCAGTGTTGGTGTAGTGTGTTACTGTAAATATAATGTATTATAATGTACTAATACAGTAAAAATACCATAGAATTAAAATGTATGTCTTAATATTTTGCTGATTGAATATTTACTACAATTACTTAATATATGTTTCTTTTTTGTATATAAAGAGCAAATGTGAAGAATAGCCCAACAGCCATTTAACAAGGTTGATGAACTGAGTGATTAGAAATCAAATTGGTAACTCTCTACATAGAGCTCTTATGGGCCAATTAATTGGGTCACTGCTACTCCGATAACTTGCATACAAGAATCACAAATGGATAGTGGTTAAAAATGCCAATGGAAGTGACACTTTTACAGACATACAGATATATTCTAAATTGGACAAACCTACTATTATATTCTAAATTGCATGTAAGCATGACAAGCAAAAGAATGAACGTCCAGATCATTACTTTTTAATAAACTGGATTAATTATTTCAATGCACAGATGTTCCCTTGTCTTACAGCTATGTGGTGTCAAATAAGCAGGAATCATAAGTCCTGTGTTTACTCCTGAGCCCTGTATTGTTATGATTGACTATTTATGGATATACAGGGTGTATCAAAAAAATTAGGACTCTGTTTCATGACCAATTTAGTCTCAATGTAAAGCCCAATTAATTATTATGATATCTTGAAAATATGAGATCAATCTGATGAAAAATAAGAAAACTAGCGTACTTTGTGTAAACCATGTCATTTACTGGTTTGTACAATGGGAATTCACACAGTAACAGTCGAGTAACATGAAAGTGCTCGATTTGAACCATCCACAGTGGGTTCGAGAACTGTTCAACAAAACTTTTTTAATTTGCACAGAATATGCATGCATCTGTTTTGCGGATTATTTTAGCCAGTATTGATTTAGCCAGTATTGATTTGTGCCAGAATTAAATGGATTACCAAACTTAACTTTGCTATTGACTGATAGAATTGAAATGTAAACCATGTTATTTACTGGTCTGTACATGTAGATCCCAATTTTTTTTATACACCCTTTATATATGTCCTTAAAGCTGGCCTACCACTTTGGTAGTCCACCACAGATGAACTGGTCTTACACCTGTTCACTTGATGACAGACAGACAGACTGTACAGAGTACACATGGAGAAATTGTAACCTTGTCAAATTCCCAAGAGAAGTGGAGGTGGCTAGTTACCCTGAGTGGTAGCTCACCTTTATAGTTGAAAGGCAAGTTAGCGGTGAACAATAGCGTAGGTCAAATTATCACAACAACGAACCGCGCTATTTCGAACCGCGCACTTTGGGTACTAACACCGAGTTAAACTCCCGCGGAAATTGAACTGTCGGTTTCAAGAGTGATCTTGAGGTGAAATCAAAGTTTTTCATTAATATTAAGGTCTTGAAATACTTGTGATAAGTGGACCTGTCTTGCAAACGTATTGAATCCAGTCTATGACATCTACAAGCAGAGCATTTCACATCGGCATTTTACAAATCCGTCGATATCGAAAATGAAATGCGTCCGAGTAGTGTCTACATTGATATGCCAAACAGCTGTCTTAAACAGCGACATTACACAATTTTCGTGTATTGAGATAAATGAGGGTTTTAGCAGCTATTATTCTTAAATCGGTTTTACGGCGTGACCATTTAAGTACATTAAAAGTCATTTAAAGTGAGAGCAAAATTTGGAACCATTGGAATTTTTTCAATAGTCCATTCGTGTACGATCGCGTTATATTTTCATTTTAAAAACAGATTGCGGGCTATGTGCATAATGAACAAGTTTCGTGGAAATCTTTTTCAACTGACTAACTAAAAGAACCTGTGATTTCCTTTTTATTTAACAGAATAAATGAAGTGTTTGCATTATGTGGCTCTAGAAACGGAATTGATAAATGGTTTAAATCTTTACAACGTTTGTATAGTTCCCTCGATAGCTCAGTTGGTAGAGCGCTCGTCTTCAGAACAGGAGGTCCGGGGTTCGAGCCTGTCGCTGACCACAATGTCATACGATTTTTTGTTCCGTCGTCAAAATCAATGTTGTTGGTTTTGCTATAAAACTATATTTTTTATATTTAATTTATTTATGATTGTTTGGTTGATTTCTTTCATGAGTTAACAAATCCCACCATTATAATCCCAAAGCAATAGGCCTACCTCGATATGCTCGGGAGTGACTTTATGCTCGGGATTAAAAGGGGGATTCCAGAGGGGCTTCCCCATGACGTCAGAAAACATCGATGAACTATCTCGGTTTTAAATGTTCAACAACCTGAAAATAATTATTTTCAATTTTAAAATATATTTTAATGGTAACATAATTATGGAACCCTCTAAATACATTTAAGAAGACGAAATAATACACTGAGCGTTTCGAGTAAGTCACACATAGGCTGGTTTTCACACAATGAGTGAACGAGGCGCGTATGCGGAAGTGAAAGTCGGCTTGTCAAAGGTGCCAAATTTTGATCACCATATTTTAGCTTTAAACAATGCGGCAACATTCGTCTTAAACACTCGGAATATTTGAAACATGCAGCATATCAATTATCTAGTTATAATGTGCTACTGTGTTGATGGATTTTTTACGGCGTTTGAAAATGAGGGATTTACAGACGTTTTCATTTGAAATTGGCTAGGATTTCTTCCAATTCATGTAAGTTTTTACGCGGATGTTGCAGTATGAAATCACATATTTCCGGATGTACGTCACTTAATATATTGATTCGCTGTAATAATATTAAGTGCAACAGTTATCTACTTCAATGTAGGTTAGTGGATCAACGATCAACGGTCTCGTTTTGTTTTAATTTGTGCATTAATACTGGTTAGTTATTTTGATGAACGCAATCCAATAAATTTGAATTTTTATTGTTTATGTTAGGACGCCCTCGTAGTAGATAATTTGGGGTCAAATCGAAGATGCCTTCCAACTATTTAAGGCATTGGTCCACTTTGACTTGTTCACCCTGATGAACTAGCTTACACCTGTTCATTTGGCAACATATGAAATAGAGAGTTAAGATGGAGTCATCTCAACCTTGAGATATTCCCAAAGGAGGTCTGGCTGGTAAGAGTGGACCTAAGGGTCTAAGTTCAACTGCAATAAATGTCACAATAAATCAACGTTATGAGGTCCTCTTGTATTTATTTCTAATTAAAAACTATTTCCTTATGTGTACAATTTTAAATAATAAAGCAAGTCATTGTACCTGTCTAAATATTGTTTAGTAGTTTTAAATGATGAATAATGTGGCTCTGCAGCTGTTTCAAGTAAGGAGTGGTACTTGAGTGTCACATAATGGGTTTAAAAAACAAGTTTGTTTCCAGTAGTGCGCGCATTTCACTGAGACGCTTGATTCTTGTGCATTTAATTTTTTTAATAAAAAAATGGAGACAAATTGTTGTTAGGGTGCCATCTTTTTTCGAAATTGTTTTAAACACGAACATGAAAATCTGTGGCGAATTTGAGCAAAAAACCAACAAAAAACCTCTCGGGCTTTATACTGGAAACAAACTTAGTTTTATTTTGGCCTTATAAGACTCATACTATTAGTTTTTAATAATATGGACAAATCAATTTGAAGACCAACTGCAAATGGTATTACAATGGCTTTTGAGTCCATTTCAGGTTAGTGCCCATTCTTAACACAGAATTGTTTGATAACCCTTGAGAGAATATTGGATATGAAGCCCATTGGACCAAGAGTCAGTTCTGAAGTTCTGTTCACTCTGTTGGTTGTAATAAGTTCTTGCATAGGAAAGTCCATAATAAAGTATCATGTTTATTTATTTGGTAAATCAAGGCTGTAGGATTTATTTCTCTTAGAGATGCTAAATGCAGTTTGATTCGTTGAGGTCCGTGTATATAACCGGACAATCGTTTTTCGTTATTTCGTTTTCAACACGGTAAGCAAAAAACACAAATAGGTTCATTTTCCGTTTGACTGTCAGAGTAGAAAAAACAAACAAGAGAAAAACTAGAATTTTTAATGTTCGTTTTTATTACTCTATTTTCAACTAAGGAAAACTAAAAAGATCAACCACATTCGTTTTTCTTTCTCTAAATAAAGTGTAAAAATCAATCAGAAGAAAAATAAATAAATACAAATATTCGTTTTTCTTATCCATTTTCATATAAGAAAAACGAAATAAACAAGTGTATTCGTTTTTCATTCTTCAACCAGAATTGTAACCAAAGGGCAATAGAAAAACCTAATTTGATCTTGTTTCAAATATTCGTTTTTCTTTATACAAAAAACAAACAGTAGAAAAATGTAAGTTTGACACATTCGTTTTTATAACTTCATTTGCAAACAAGAAAAACAATATCAGTCAACTAAGTTCGTTTTTTGTTTCTTAAACACTTGTATGGTAAGTAAGCAAGAGAAAAACCTAAATTTTAAGATTTAGTTTTTCTCACTTTATTTTCAAAACAAGAAAAACAAAAAGATTACTGGTCCGTGTATATAACCGGACAATCGTTTTTCGTTATTTCGTTTTCAACACGATAACCAAAAAAACCAAATAGGATCATTTTCCGTTTGACTGTCACAGTAGAAAAAACAAACAAGAGAAAAACTAGAATTTTTAACGTTCTTTTTTATTCCTCTATTTTCAACTAAGGAAAACTAAAAAGATCAACCACATTCGTTTTTCTTTCTCTAAATAAAGTGTAAAAATAAATCAGAAGAAAAATAAATAAATACAAATATTCGTTTTTCTTATCCGTTTTCATATAAGAAAAACGAAATAAACAATTGTATTCGTTTTTCATTCTTCAACCAGAATTGTAACCATAGGGCAATAGAAAAACCTAATTTGATCTTGTTTCAAACATTCGTTTTTCTTAATACAAAAAACAAACAGTAGAAAAATGTAAGTTTGACACATTCCTTTTTATAACTTCATTTGCAAACAAGAAAAACAATATGAGTCAACTACGTTCGTTTTTCGTTTCTTAAACACTTGTATGGTAAGTAAGCTAGAGAAAAACCTAAATTTTAAGAGTTAGTTTTTCTAACTTTACTTTCGAAACAAGAAAAACAAAAAGATTACTGCATTCGTTTTTCTTCTAATTCGATCAAGAACAAAATAACAAACACTATAAAAATCGTTTTGGGACTTTAATACAATCAGGCGTTTTTCTAACCCATTTTCAATCAAGAAAAACGAAAAGGTAATTTAAAACTTTGTTTTTCATATTTCATTTTGCATCTAGGTAAATCAGAACAGGATATGTGTGGTCATTTTTCTTTTTTTTCGACTCTAATTTCTCAAAGGTTTATAATGAAAACAATTTATTTGATTAATTTTGTTTTTGTAACATTCGTATTTATCCCTTCATTTTCAACTTAGAATAACTCAAAATATCAACCTTATTCGTCTTTCTTCTCTCCTGAAAAGTGGAAAAATCAGTCCAAAAAAAATTGATACATTCGTTTTTCTTAATACGTACAATCGTTTTTCGTTCTACAATAATTTGATATTGTACGTATTAAGAAAAAACGAATATATCAAATCATTGTAGAATGTAAAACGATTGTACGTATTAAGAAAAACGAATGTATCAAATCATTGTAGAACGAAAAACGATTGTACGTATTAAGATAAACGAATATATCAACTTTTTTGACTGATTTTCCCACTTTTGCTGGAGAGAAGAAAAACGAATTAGGTTGATATTTTGAGTTATTCTAAGTTGAAAATGAAGGGATAAATACGAATGTTATAAAAACAAAATTAATCAAATAAATTGTTTTTATTATAAACCTTTGAGAAATCAGAGTCGAAAAAAAAGAAAAATGACCACACATATCCTGTTCTGATTTACCTATATGCAAAATGAAATATGAAAAACAAACTTTTAAATTACCTTTTCGTTTTTCTTGATTGAAAATGGGTTAGAAAAACGCCTGATTGTATTAAAGTCCCAAAACGATTTTTAAAGTGTTTGTTATTTTGTTCTTGATCGAATTAGAAGAAAAACGAATGCAGTAATCTTTTTGTTTTTCTTGTTTTGAAAATAAAGTTAGAAAAACTAACTCTTAAAATTTAGGTTTTTCTCTTGCTTACTTACCATACAAGTGTTTAAGAAACGAATAGCGAACGTAGTTGACTCATATTGTTTTTCTTGTTTGCAAATGAAGTTATTAAACGAATGTGTCAAACTTACATTTTTCTACTGTTTTTTTTTTGTATTAAGAAAAACGAATGTTTGAAACAAGATCAAATTAGGTTTTTCTATTGCCCTTTGGTTACAATTCTGGTTGAAGAATGAAAAACGAATACACTTGTTTATTTCGTTTTTCTTATATGAAAATGGATAAGAAAAACGAATATTTGTATTTATTTATTTTTCTTCTGATTGATTTTTACACTTAATTTAGAGAAAGAAAAACGAATGTGGTTGATCTTTTTAGTTTTCCTTAGTTGAAAATAGAGTAATAAAAACGAACATTAAAAATTCTAGTTTTTCTCTTGTTTGTTTTTTCTACTCTGACAGTCAAACGGAAAATGAACCTATTTGTGTTTTTTGCTTACCGTGTTGAAAACGAAATAACGAAAAACGATTGTCCGGTTATATACACGGACCATTACTGCATTCGTTTTTCTTTTGATTCGATCAAGAACAAAATAACAAACATTATAAAAATTGTTTTGGGACTTTAATACAATCAGGCGTTTTTCTCAACCCATTTTCAATCAAGAAAAACGAAAAGGTCATTTAAACTTTGTTTTTCATATTTCATTTTACATCTAGGTAAATCAGAACAGGATATGTGTGGTCTTTTTTCTTTTTTTCGACTCTAATTTCTCAAAGGTTTATAATGAAAACAATTTATTTTATTAATTTTGTTTTTGTAACATTCGTATTTATCGCTTCATTTTCAACTTAGAACAATTCAAAATATCAACCTTATTCGTTTTTCTTCTCTCCAGCAAAAGTGGAAAAATCAGTCAAAATAAATTGATATATTCATTTTTCTTAATACGTACAATCGTTTTTCGTTCTACAATGATTTGATATATTCGTTTTTCTTAATACGTACAATCGTTTTTCGTTTTACAGTGATTTGATATTCGTTTTTCTTAATACGTACGATCGTTTTACATTTTACAATGATTTGATACATTCGTTTTTCTTAATACGTACAATCGTTTTACATTCTACAATGATTTGATATTCGTTTTTCTTAATACGTACGATCGTTTTATATTCTACAATGATTTGATACATTCGTTTTTCTTAATACGTACAATCGTTTTACATTCTACAATTATTTGATATTCGTTTTTCTTAATACGTACGATCGTTTTACATTCTACAATGTTTTGATATTCGTTTTTCTTAATACGTACGATCGTTTTACATTCTACAATGTTTTGATATTCGTTTTTCTTAATACGTACAATCGTTTTTCGTTTTACAATGATTTGATATTCGTTTTTCTTAATACATACAATCGTTTTACAGTCTACAATGATTTGATATATTCGTTTTTCTTAATACGTACGATCGTTTTTCGTTCTACAATGATTTGGTATTCGTTTTTCTTAATACATACAATCGTTTTACAGTCTACAATGGTCCGTGTATATAACCGGACAATCGTTTTTCGTTATTTCGTTTTCAACACGGTCAGCAAAAAAACCAAATAGGATCATTTTCCGTTTGACTGTCACAGTAGAAAAAACAAACAAGAGAAAAACTAGAATTTTTAACGTTCGTTTTTATTCCTCTATTTTCAACTAAGGAAAACTAAAAAGATCAACCACATTCGTTTTTCTTTCTCTAAATAAAGTGTAAAAATAAATCAGAAGAAAAATAAATAAATACAAACATTCGTTTTTCTTATCCGTTTTCATATAAGAAAAACGAAATAAACAATTGTATTCGTTTTTCATTCTTCAACCAGAATTGTAACCAAAGGGCAATAGAAAAACCTAATTTGATCTTGTTTCAAACATTCGTTTTTCTTAATACAAAAAACAAAGAGTAGAAAAATGTAAGTTTGACACATTCGTTTTTATAACTTCATTTGCAAACAAGAAAAACAATATGAGTCAACTACGTTCGTTTTTCGTTTCTCAAACACTTGTATGGTAAGTAAGAGAAAAACCTAAATTTTAAGAGTTAGTTGTTCTAACTTTATTTTCAAAACAAGAAAAACAAAAAGATTACTGCATTCGTTTTTCTTCTAATTCGATCAAGATCAAAATAACAAACACTACAAAAAATGTTTTTGGACTTAATACAATCAGGCGTTTTTTTCAACCCATTTTCAATCAAGAAAAATGAAAAGGTCACTTAAACTTTGTTTTTCATATTTCATTTTGCATCTAGGTAAATCAGAACAGGATATGTGTGGTCATTTTTCTTTTTCCGACTCTAATTTCTCAAAGGTTCATAATGAAAACAATTTATTTGATTAATTTTTGTTGTTGTAACATTCGTACTTATCCCTTCATTTTCAACTTAGAACAACTCAAAATATCAACCTTATTCGTCTTTCTTCTCTCCTGAAAAGTGGAAAAATCAGTCCAAAAAAATTTGATACATTCGTTTTTCTTAATACGTAGGCCTACAATCGTTTTTCGTTCTACAATAATTTGATATTGTACGTATTAAGAAAAAACGAATATATCAAATCATTGTAGAATGTAAAACGATTGTACGTATTAAGAAAAACGAATATCAAATCATTGTAGAATGTAAAACGATCGTACGTATTAAGAAAAACGAATGTATCAAATCATTGTAGAATGTAAAACGATCGTACGTATTAAGAAAAACGAATATCAAATCATTGTAGAACGAAAAACGATTGTACGTATTAAGAAAAACGAATATCAAATCATTGTAGAATGTAAAACGATCGTACGTATTAAGAAAAACGAATATATCAAATCATTGTAGAACGAAAAACGATTGTACGTATTAAGAAAAATGAATATATCAATTTTGTTTGACTGATTTTTCCACTTTTGCTGGAGAGAAGAAAAACGAATAAGGTTGATATTTTGAGTTGTTCTAAGTTGAAAATGAAGGGATAAATACGAATGTTACAAACAAATAAATTAATCAAATAAATTGTTTTCATTATAAACCTGTGAGAAATTAGAGTCGGAAAAAAAGAAAAATGACCACACATATCCTGTTCTGATTTACCTAGATGCAAAATGAAATATGAAAAACAAAGTTTAAATGACCTTTTCATTTTTCTTGATTGAAAATGGGTTGAGAAAAACGCCTGATTGTATTAAGTCCAAAAACATTTTTTGTAGTGTTTGTTATTTTGATCTTGATCGAATTAGAAGAAAAACGAATGCAGTAATCTTTTTGTTTTTCTTGTTTTGAAAATAAAGTTAGAAAAACTAACTCTTAAAATTTAGGTTTTCTCTTGCTTACTTACCATACAAGTGTTTGAGAAACGAAAAACGAACGTAGTTGACTCATATTATTTTTCTTGTTTGCAAATGAAGTTATAAAACGAATGTGTCAAACTTACATTTTTCTACTCTTTGTTTTTTGTATTAAGAAAAACGAATGTTTGAAACAAGATCAAATTAGGTTTTTCTATTGCCCTTTGGTTACAATTCTGGTTGAAGAATGAAAAACGAATACAATTGTTTATTTCGTTTTTCTTATATGAAAACGGATAAGAAAAACGAATATTTGTATTTATTTATTTTTCTTCTGATTTATTTTTACACTTTATTTAGAGAAAGAAAAACGAATGTGGTTGATCTTTTTAGTTTTCCTTAGTTGAAAATAGAGGAATAAAAACGAACGTTAAAAATTCTAGTTTTTCTCTTGTTTGTTTTTTCTACTGTGACAGTCAAACGGAAAATGATCCTATTTGGTTTTTTTGCTTATCATGTTGAAAACGAAATAACGAAAAACGATTGTCCGGTTATATACACGGACCCGGCAATCTTTTTGTTTTTCTTGTTTTGAAAATAAAGTTAGAAAAACTAACTCTTAAAATTTAGGTTTTTCTCTTGCTTACTTACCATACAAGTGTTTAAGAAACAAAAAACGAACGTAGTTGACTCATATTGTTTTTCTTGTTTGCAAATGAAGTTATAAAAACGAATGTGTCAAACTTACATTTTTCTACTGTTTGTTTTTTGTATTAAGAAAAACGAATGTTTGAAACAAGATCAAATTAGGTTTTTCTATTACCCTTTGGTTACAATTCTGGTTGAACAATGAAAAACGAATACACTTGTTTATTTCGTTTTTCTTATATGAAAACGGATAAGAAAAACGAATATTTGTATTTATTTATTTTTCTTCTGATTGATTTTTACACTTTATTTAGAGAAAGAAAAACAAATGTGGTTGATCTTTTTAGTTTTCCTTAGTTGAAAATAGAGTAATAAAAACGAACGTTAACAATTCTAGTTTTTCTCTTGTTTGTTTTTTCTACTGTGAGAGTCAAACGGAAAATGATCCTATTTGGTTTTTTTGCTTATCGTGTTGAAAACGAAATAACGAAAAACGATTGTCCGGTTATATACACGGACCCGTTGAATACTTTTAAAACGCCAAATTTAAAAGTTGTACTTACCCCTTCCCTATCTTATCTCTCTCCCTTGTATATTCTTTTGAAAAAGCCCACCATAAACTGTATTTACCAATGTCTGTTACTGAAGTTACCTAGGCTGTAGTGTAGTTTATAGTGAACATTTGCATATACTTTCCATCACTCTTTTTACCATCAGTTGTAATTTTGTACATGAGGAAAATAGAAGCCAAAGAAATGTAACTATACACCTAACACAAACAAACAAAAAGGTTCTTGATTAGGTGCCTGGATGTTGACTAATTTAAAATCAATAATCGGTATAACAAAACTGAGATATAGATTAACCATTTCTTCTCCACAATATGACACCTCATTCATAAAAATCAGTGGATACTTTGAAAAGTTA
The DNA here is from genome assembly GCA_035610835.1 of Ophiura sarsii. Taxonomy (NCBI): domain Eukaryota; kingdom Metazoa; phylum Echinodermata; class Ophiuroidea; order Amphilepidida; family Ophiuridae; genus Ophiura; species Ophiura sarsii. The sequence goes on along the minus strand of CM069441.1, from coordinate 65,336,929 downwards.
CGATGACTTTAAGTAACCAGATCAACCGAACACAAAATGCAGTAAAATGATTTTCTTTGGGATATTATTGCCCATTGTGTGCTCAACAGTGACAATTTGTGTAAAATGAAACACAGCTCACCATTCATACATACTAGACCAGTGTCGATGGCATATAGTGTTCAATACAAATCAATGACATCCCATACAAAAATACCCCTTAGGTGTGGTTACTAAAAGCATAACTAAAAAGTTATTTTTATGAAGGAAGTCATATTGTGGAGAGGAAATTTGCTTGTTTAGTGTGTAACTTTCATTTTTTATACTGATTGCTGATTTTAAATTGGCTAACATAAAAGCACCTGGTCAGGAACTTTTTGTGTTAGGTGTATGTAGTAGTACATTTTTATTTTTTACTTGGCAAAAATAAAAACTAATGCAGCACCAAAATGTCCAATGTTTAAATTTCTATTTTCAACTTACTATGTTACTATCTAATGACTTCCAATTTCATGAATGTAAGGATCTGTAATAATGTACGCATAATAAACAAAAACGTCAATTGTAACTAAAATAAGCACAATTTTTTTCTTCTCATGATATCATTTCAAAATGAATAATAATACCCGAGCTCGTTAAAAAGGTTACAGACTCTTTCGTAAAGAGTAGGGGATCATTCCGGTCTGTATCTGTTCACCAGTGGCGTACAGGGTGAGTCAAAAAAAAGTTTACTCAACTTCAGCGATTTTTTTAGAAAAAAGTGTTCGTTTGTTTTCAAAACAATTTACTACAGTATAAGAACAAATCAATTAGCTTTAATATGAATTTTATCTGGTTTGGATTGGTTGAGGGAAACTTATTTTACGCTGTTTTGAATAAAAGTGACCATTTTAACGTCCGAACACGCTTCCAGATCTTGACCATTATATTTCATAAGATACGACCAATAAAAAATTACAATACCGACAGCGAAAGGATCAATTCCTTTGTTATGAAATGATTAAAGTGTGGTGATTGTGTCATAAATAGGCCTTAAAGCTGTCTATTGTTTTAATCTATTAGGAGACAATTTTGAACAAGTCTATTGTCTACTTAATTCTTTTAATAAACAAGATGTGTAATGCTTTACATCATAATCCTAGTAAACATTATTAAGCTCGTTAAGCTTGAAATTAAAAACCGTGTTTTTGGTGAAAAAACAGCTCCTGTACAGAAATAGTCATATTTACTTAACGGTATCATCAAATAGCGTGATTTTTTTTCTTCTCCAGATGGTAGCAAAGAAATGGCGCAATCATTTAAAGTTTTGTTTGCCTTGATTTTGAAGTCAGAAATATTTTTTTCAATTTTTTCAATAAGGGTAAACTTTTTTTGACTCACCCTGTAGCTAGGTTCTTCATATGATGGGGGGGGGGGGGGGGGGGGGGGGCGAGAAATGTAAATGAACCGACAAGATGAGTCTGAGTGAATTGAGTTTACACCTATTTTTGACACGATTGAGGTACATTTTGGCTCTAAGGGAGCACATCAAAACTCGACCGCCCGGCAACCGCCGGTTCCGTGGGGTTCCGTGCGGTTGCAGTCGATTTCTATTGTTTCTAAACAATGATATGCGGTCCAACCGGGTGGAACCGGCGGTTGCCGCGCGGTCGAGTTTTGATGTGCTCCCTAAACAAACTTGTACCAAAGAATATTGCATTTATGGGACTTATATGTGCGCGTAGCGCGCGAACATTTTTCATCAGTGTACTTTTGACCATCATAATTCCATGATTCCTCTGGTCAAATGAACCGACAGTGCCAATCTCAACCGACACGACGTCAATATTGGGGGGGGGGGGGGGGGGGGGGGTCGCCACTGCTGTTCACACGTCTTTCGGATGAGCGCTACGATCTCGAAGTAGCAGCGCTTTATAAATGCTTTCCATGTATGTAAGTAATAATTCAATCTCTTTTAGTAATCCTGGTTTGATTGTGAAAGACAAGATGGAAATAGTGTATGATCGGTCCCAGCAATGCATAGTCGTTGACAGAGTTTTTCATTTTGAACAGGCTATTGTCTGTAATTAGGTCAACGTCTATTATAGGGTTTTTGTCAACATAGGGTAAAAGACGTCACAGAAAAAATGTGTTTTAAAAACAAATTAATAAAATTATTTAACAAATGAATTACCTGACCACATGGACGGGGACTAATTGTAATTAAATAAAAGATCGATATTTTCATCTCAGTGGGAACAGCATTTCCATTGTCAATTTGTTTTGGTAAATTGAGTTTATGCTTCAGCACGATTTTGGGCACGTTTTCGTGAAAAGAAATCCTAACTTAGAATTAATGAAAACCCTAATTTCACAGATTATATGATATTGAAAAATGCTAACACGGACTCATACATGCCCATATTGACAACATTTTAACACAACGTCAGTTGTTGGTCGGATATGTAAAGGAAAAGTGTATAGTTCATCAAACACGCAAACTTTGCATGATATTTTCCAAGTGTTTTGCCCATAAGAGTAAACTGATAATTAATGCGGTCTCACTCATTATACTTGGATCGTTGGTAGCATTTGAATATTTACTATTATCATGTCAACACACTTTCAAGAAACTTCTTCATCAAAAGATCACCGTGACCGATCTCAAAGTGTTCCTAATCGCCCTCATACTAGTAAACCCCTTGCTGCAAGGCGACGATGGGGTTCATTTCAGGTACCAGGAACTTCAAAAATACCGTCTACAACTACTATGTACTCGACCTATAATTCAAGAAGTGCTCCGAACTCTCCACCACCACTCCAACGCACGTCGAACATTGATTTTATAATGGCACGTCAACCTCTATATCACAGTCTTACACCGCAATTACAGGCTCGACGACAAAGTATGACGCCAAACAAATTATTGGAGAAAAATAGCTTTAGCACACCAATAAGTCCAATTCCGATTCAAAAATCGTATTCAGATGAGTATTTGAACGCCCGGCAAAAGATCTCTCCAGCAGTGGAATCAAAACGACGTCATTCGTTCCATGTGGGCCATGACGTGTCGAATCCCACAAACCAGTCGCACACAAGTACGGACCGCCATCGTCCATCTTACATGCGGGAGACTTTTACATCTGAAAAGAGAAAACTAAACTTTCATAGCTTGCATGACGTTGACAAAGTCAGTGAAAGTTCATCGGAAGAAGAGCCGCAGACAGGACATGAGTATCGCTTTGGCCCACCCATTGTCCTGCCTCCGATATGGAAGACAAACCCAAGGAATTCACAACGACAACGACGAAGTAGTCAAGTAACAAAAAACATACCAAGTATTCAGGTGAATGGTGTTCGTGTCCGGAAGTTATGAAAGAATCATGTCCACCAGATGTGGAGAGTATCCAATTTTGACGTAATGTCCCAAGGTAGCGAGTGCCTCTTTCTACAGATGCATTTGCTGCTCCAATCGGTTAAACTTCGAAGAGAACCCATGCACCACCGACCCATGACGTACCACTCACTCGATCATTAAGTTCAGCCAATTCTTCCCTACTACAAGGGGTACAGAAATCTTTCTTGGCGTATAACTTATGATTTTTTCACATTGATGTTAACAACTTTCAACAGGAAGAACAGTTACTTTTTCCAAATGATATCATCGCGCGTGATCATGGTGATCAGCTCCGGATATTTTCCAGATAGCACCATCTAAATAATGCATTGGTTACTGATGGAACATGGAAAGCAGGCAACTCTTGACACAGATGATGAACTCGATAGTTTACCTTTGTTTGGATGCATCCTGCATTATATTAGAGCAGAACAGTATGGAAACTGTTCAGTTTTGTTCAAGAAAACCCTGTACCATTTAATCGGTATTTTATATCATGCCCGACCCGGCGTTAGAAGGCTTTCGATCATCATGGCACTCTGTGGTAGCTTTGGTGTCATTGGAGCTTGCCATTTGATGGTTGTCATATAGGATAAATCCATTTATCTCGAGGATGGATCGTAATGTGGTCGCATTAGGAATAATATTGTAAGATTGAAAATGACATGTTCGTAACTGTACATATATGTATTGAAAACAGTTTAAGCACTGTCAATGGGTCAAACTCGCTAGTCATAAGGGTCGATAGTCAATTATAAGGGTCACTGGTCATAATGGTCGCCAGTCAAAAGGGTCACTAGTCATAAGGGTCGTTAATCATAATTCAAATAAAAGTTCGTCAGTCATAAGGTCATAAGGTCCGTTAGTTATAGCAAAAAAGACCACTAATCATAATGGGACAAACGGTTCGCTAGTCATATGAAAATATAAATCCTGTTGTATTCGCTGATCATAATGTACATCAAGGCGGTTTTAGAACCACAAATCCCGCCTTGTGTTGTGTGGGGCGATAACCAAGGGATGCAGTGTCTTTTTTTTGTGTGATTACGGGGTGTAAATATCGCTCCTCTTAATATGATTCCACACTACCAAAATAAATTTGTGGTAGCGCCCATCACTATCGGTGTTTTTAATTCTAGATAGACCCCACCTTTAACCATTAACTTAAATGTACATGAAAGAAATTTGTGTTATTTGTGATTTGTAGACTATAAACTCAATATTCAAAACCGAATAACCCTGGTGTTTTCTCTAATAAACTGCTCAAAAAAGTGCTGAAATTTGTTTTCAATCACCAATTGTTCAAATAGTTCGTAATATATTCATATTTTGTTCATATCAAAATATCGATTCATATCGATACCGAAATGCTGGTTTTCTTTAACCCGGCTAGCTACTATTTGGACTAAAATTGTGGCTTAATAAGTGAGTGATAACATACCGTAGATATTCGATATATAGACATAAAATTGAACAGATACTGAATTTGAACCAAGTAAATTCATCAACGTTGTGATGAGCGCCATCTCTTGATATTTATTTATACGTTTGAAACACGCACGAAAAACCATTTATCCTAAAGAAAGTTACGTAATTACTGGTGAGATAATGTCAAACATTTTCAGATACGGTGAAAAGCAGGGATGGTCGTCTCTATTGATTTTTGTAGAAAACGTATGCTGTCTCGCTCGCACCTGTATGACTGGGCATGGCAGGTTTGTTTGAAAAGCCCGTATTACATTTGGTAGAGGAAAAGGTAGCTCATTAACATAATTTCCGTTACCCCTATCGTGTTGGAGCATGCGATTCATGTAGTCGTGTAGTATTTGTTCTCCCCGATATGAATACCGCTGTTGGTAAATTAAAAACATGTGCTAAGTACCCTAATTAAGCTAAACAAAACCGCAGTCCCTAAAATTAGTTATAGCGTATTCCAATGTACCATCACTTTCCATTCAAATGACCGTCATTTGTGAATCGATTGCTTTATCTCTTGTCTATTGAGTGGACAGACGCTATTGAAATGGACTGGTGGGTTGCCCTTTTATAGCTTTGGAATCACGGGTATTAGCGGAACTCGTTTTTAGTGAATTCGATTTAATACCTGCAATCATTACAATAACACCTAATTTGTCAACATCGTCGATAACCAAAGGAAATTGAATAGGGGGTGTTGCTGTTTTAATCCATATATTATAGTTCTTTTGGAGAATAACAAAAATCTCTGAACGTTATGTTGTTGCATGGGAGGCCTTAGTTTAAAGCTGGTTAACAAAGGTGTAGTGCAATTTACGAATAAACAAACAAACAAATACAGAAACCATTACAACTCGGTTGTCTGCTAAGTCAGTAGATAGCACCCATATATATATTATTGCATTCATCACTTAGATATAACCCAATTGTATCGCTTTCTTCAGTAGATAAACACCCGGCGTTACATTTCTATCTTCAGTAGATAGTAGGCCTACCCATATATTACATTACTATATCTTCAGTTGATAACCGTATGTTATATTGCTATAGATGCATTACTTGATAATCGTAAACTATGTGATACAGGTATTTTCTCTTGGCCATCAGGTATAAAAGGGATATTTGATCCCATCGATAGATCAGATATATGTAATAAACCTAATTTTGCATTACACCAAGTAATTTTAATTCAATTATTACCTTTAACCTGGAATCTTTGGTTTAATATATTAGTAATTTTCAAACTAAATTGAGGTCTTATTGTCTATTCAAAAAAAAAAAATTCTCCTGAGAATTACATTGTTATGTTCAACCGATCTACTCGAAATGTCTTCACCAAATTAAGAATTAGTGCTCACAAAGTAATGATTGAGAAAGGTAGACATGTTACACCCAAAATCCAACCTCAGGACAGAATCTGTATATTTTGTGATTTGAGTTTGGTTGAGGATGAATTTCACTCTATAATGAAATGCCCATTTTACTCTACTTTACGTAATAACCTCTTAAATAAGCTTTCCGACATTTACAATTTAGACTCAATGTCTAATAATGAGGTTTTCACGAGAATCATGGGTGTATATGACTATGACTATGCATTTGAGGCTCGACAATCATTGGATATCTACGTACGACAAATCTGTTTGCTCCTAGCAGTATTACTAGTATATTTTTATATTAACATATTTTTATATTTAAGTATTAATACTTTTGTTGTTTTTGTTTTGTTTTAAACTTGTAGTTTTAGTTGATGCTTTATGTATTTTGTTTTGATTATACCTGTTTGTTTGGTGATATCAATAAAACACTTTGAACTATTGCTATCTTAAGTAGATAGTATACGAATATATTAAATTGCTATCTTCAGATAACATATGCTATGTTGCTATTTTCAGTAGATAGCATTCATGAAGTATATATTACATGTTTATCTTCACCTGAGCATAATATCCATATAAACAGAACCGTGAGTGAATTTACCCCTATTTTTAGTGTTATTGGTGTGCAACAGTTTCTATACGTATAAATAATATATGGACTCGGACAAACTGGCGAGAACTAAATTAACAAAGACATTAACAATACACTGTCTCGAACCCGGTCCCTCTCGCTGTTTCAACCTTAATTAGGACCAGTCGGGATATATATGAGAAAAAACGACATATTTACAAAAGATTAAAAATAAATAATGTTTATTTACAAAAGGCCTATGCCTTTTCAAAGATATGGACAACCCGTTCCACCCCTAGTTATCATCCTTGCATGGGCGGACCTCGAACTGGAACTAGAGTAATTCGTCTATCATGTGCACCATGTGTAGGAAGACTGCCTTGAGCACTCGTAAAAAATAACTCCTTTCCCCTCTGAGAGCTAACTATACACCAACTACAATTTAAATGAAGTTATATTTCTTGTTTTATTCACCCATTTTTGTATCAAATGACCACGAAAGTGACTCAAAACACGTAAACCAATGACTAGAAAAAAAGTAAAAGTTTAATCCCCTTTTCAGTTGGTGTAATTGTCCCTGAGAAGGAGCTTTATTTTTATTTAAGTCTTACGTTTTTATTTGTTTATTTTATTCAAATGAAGAGTGATCGATTGATGATAATTAATTATACACACACAGTTTATCGATTCTAGACCAATACTTTTTTAAGTTCATTGTGCAGGGGCGATTGAAATGGAAATTTAAGGCATAAACGGCCTATTATGGCTTGTTTAGGGAATCATTGGTTGTTAAGAAAGTGACCTACTGAATACTACCATGAGATTTATATGCAGTTCAATGAGTCTAGCACTGGGGATCTGCCTCCACGAGTCATTTGTATTGACGGTGAATCAATTGCAACACATTTCTTTTTTTAAGTATCTTAAAGACAAGTTACCTCATTTAAAAAAGGCCATCTAGATCTTGGCACACAAACAAATGCCGCTAAAAAGATCGCTAAAACTGTGAGTGGCTTACGGGAAACAAATTA